>JAAVTS010001130.1:14762-57377 GCA_022845575.1 Baylisascaris ailuri
AAAAAGGGTGCATGGTGAGCAATCAATTCGACGTCTGCGAGAGAGTAGAGACCGCACTCGTATGTGGAACTAAGAAGAATCGGGGGGGTGATTGATTTCTCAAAGACAGCACATTTCATTAATAGTGTGCCTCAGGGCTATCTAACAGCATCATAAAAACACTAGCAATGCACATGCAAATGCTCTAGATCATTCTAAATATGACGTTAAATATTCTAAAGTGAAAAAAATATGGTAGCTTTCTCTTCTTTTCTTTTTTTTTTTTAAATTTCTTTGATGATAAATTTCAATCGCCCAATTATTACTATTATTTTTATACTTTGTTTTAAAGAACAAAACAAAATGGATCTTTTCATTGATATAAATTAATTCCCTCTTTCTCTTCAAATTTCTGACGATATTTAAAATTTAAAAAAAAAAAAACCATTTCGAATAATGAATATGAAACATCCTTATGAAATAAAATTCTTTCTTTAGATGAACTTAATGCGCTCGCATTCGTGCAATCAACGAAAATTTCGGTACTTAGAAACATAAAATATCAACTGAAAATGGCAGCTTGTGACTTCTTCAAATAGGAGTATGAAAAAAAAACATTCAACTGCATAGATTGAAAATGTAAATTTTCAAAAACCACTTTGGAAATAGAATAAAATATTCATAGATAATTTGCATATATTGCAGCAATGCGGCCATATCCATGTCTAGCAAGTAATGTGTTATCCATTGTCTGGAATTCACTAGTCAAGGATACTTACATCGCAATAAATAGGAATGCTTATCGCAGTTGTATGTTAAATGCAACGATCTGGAGGCTATTATTTAAAGATTTGACCACCTGTACTAAGAATTTTGACCATCTGACTCTAATTCAACTAAGCACTCATAAACATTTCTAGATATATAGATAATTGAGCATCGCAGCATTGCCATTAGATTTACATCCTATATTACTTAATATACTATGCAAGAAGGTAACGGGAAATTGAATAACCAAGTTTCTTTTTTTGGGGGGAGAGCGAGAGATAGAAAAGGAAGGGCAAGGAACATTGGAGAAGATAGCAGCAAAAAATTGGAGACGAAGGTACGAATTTACTCGCCGCCTTTACGTGATTTTTTGCACATTTTATGCGAAGTTTGCAAACGCATTTTGCTTCAGGTTTATTGCATTGAGAATTTTGTCACTCTTTAACTTGCAATTTTTTGGTGTCGTTTGCAAATCCGCAACAACGGGACATATATCTTCATTTTTGTAGATCTTAACTGATATTTTATTGTTCTCAAATGAACCCCTCCAAAAAAATGAATCCGAAATCAATAGGACGCTTAAGCGCGATATCCTCGACATTCTAACTGATCTCTGAAGAAGCGTTCGTTCCAGCCGGCTGGTTCAGGATTGCCTTATGGAACTAGTCAGTTGTTCTCGATGCAACTTTAAAGATGCTCTGCAATTGTAACAATAAAATGCTCGACGAGAAAAATAGAACGAGATATATTTACTACTGATTATATAAAATGTTGAGCAAAAAAAAGAAGATCCACTATAATTAGCACATGAAAACAAATATCACTTCTTCGACATCAGAACCTTCATAGTGGTACCAGAATTAGAAACGTTCTGTGGCTCGAGGTTCGCGAACTCTATAAGGCACTTCTCTGGTGTAATCCCAAGTGATTGATGTATAAATTCAGCGATCTTCGCCGAATATTTCACGTTCAGTTCATCGTTGAATGCTCCGATCGCTCTCACCTGAAATATAAGGGCGGTCAACACGATCATTGCTAAAAATAAAAAAATCAAGCTTTAACCATGGTCTAGCAATTAATCCAACAGGAATCAAAACGTTTAAAGCGGGCACCTTAATGGATTCCTTTCCTATCATCATTTCTCAATTTTTATGAGCACAAATGAGTGGACCTTCTTAAATACGCTTAATTGCAACCAACTGTTAAATCAATTAGGCCTTGAAATTTTATAAATTCACTTCAAAGCACTCAAAAAAATTATCTCGAGGCCAAATGGAAAGATGAAAACCTTTCCAACTTGATTAAATGCAACATTAGTGGAATGACAAAGAGCAAAAATTTAAAGATTGTCAAAAAATCGTCACTGAGAAAATGGATTTACAATATTTCTACTTGTTTTTTTTTTGCACTTCGTTATATAATTTATTACTTATCGAATGTAATCATATCAATTTGCTATTAACTTATCTTAGAGCGAATAGAATAATGAAGCATAGGCAGCTTTTCACTGGGAAGAGAAGATAGGGGGATGGGAATCCGAAAATTATTGCTTCTATGAGTGTAGATCTACCGAGTTGGTTAATGCACAACTTTGCAATCAATGTTATGGCCCAATCTAGGCGGTAATTAAAGCAACCGACTTCACAGTTTTCAGGATGTTCCAGTATCAATGTGTTGAAAATGAATGCAACTATAAATTTCTGGTAGATTTTATAAACATTTCATAAATACCGACGTTTTTTTTGGTTTTTTTTTTGAGCGGAGAATCAATTGATGGTCAATAGGAACCCCAGCTTTAGTCTAATAAAAAATTAAAAAGAATTTTTTCATCATAAAAAAGTGAGGCTATATTAATCCGCTTAACGGCTATAAGGCTCAAGGTACAACATTTCATAGAGCAATTAATTAAGCATTTGTACTGTTGCCTATTCGAAGGAATCGTTTTTCTAACTATTCTACCTTTTCAGCTCAATGTATTAGAAATACTATATGAAACTATCGTATAAACTAGCAATACATATTTTAATATTAAAATCAATCAAAACGAACAGTAATCAAGCATGTCGGATCATTGGTGCCTCCATGTGTTAGTCGAGCACCTGTCGTCACAAGAAGGCTGATTCGAGCGGCTGGTTTGCTAATTAAATTCGAAAGAAAATTTGTGAATTGTTGATTGAAATCAAGCGGAAACTTCTCGTCGGCAACGTTTGATGTTAAGGTGACAAGCGGCATTATTAACCTGTAAAAAAATCGTTTTATGGAGAAATAGATACTCAATTACTCAAGTTGTCGTTAATTTTGATGCGTTTTCAATTTCGCATCCATTTAAAGTAAATCCTCAAATATTTAGATATTTACCTTAATTAATGATTAAATGAAGCAATTCATATACGCCTCTTATATAACGATAATAGATCAATTCTACTGCAGAAATTTTGAAAAAGAGTCTCCTTCTTAATTCAATTTAATAAACCTCCTCAGCAGAAAATATAACACAACTGAACATCTTCAAGAATTTATTTCAGGCTATGCGGTAACACTTTCAGCCACATCATGTGACGTCTACAGCTGCAACTCGACGCCTCTGGGAATTGCACGTAGCGCGTTTTTTAGTTAGCATCAATGTGAATAAAAATAGTGAATACGATCAACTTAGACGGTGTTTTAAAAACTGCATATAATATTTGTATTGTTTTTGGATTTATAGTTTCGAAGCAGACCTCTGCTAGGATATTTGAAGCGTGAAGTGAACTTAAGGTTACACCTAAAAACACCCATAATAAACATTAGCTGGTTCTTATTTACCTAAATTTGAAAACGTTTTGGTACTCTATCTGTTCCATATCTCAACAGTTGATCCTTGTATGCATCATACGGCGAGCAGCGCAATTTGTTCAAAGTGCTAGCTATTTTTGGCTAAGCTTATGGCGGAAACAAGTAATATTTCATACGCATCGTGTAACGCTTATAACACACTGAGCGTGTTTTTTAAAATCAGCAGTCAATGAATTTAAAAAAAGAACGAATAATAACAACTCGGATGGTGTACGGTGGAAACGAGTGATAAAAGTTGAATTAAATCCGATAAAAGAGAGAAAAAATCAAAAACGACATGATGCATTTATATAAAATGGGGAAACAAATTTTAAAAACCAATGAGAATGTACTATTCGATGCATTCCTAAGGCATTACTCATACAATATTCATCAAACTTTTTAAAATCGCTTCAGAAGATGATCCACTCAATCAAAAGATGACCGTAAGATTAAATGACCTTTAACCTTTACCTAACTAATCCATATTGTGTCGTATCATATGTGAAAACGAGATCGTCAGTCTTTTGGAAACAAATGTTTTGTGCAAATTTTATGCGAATATAATCACAAACGGATGTCGCAGTAAGATAAAATAGAATAAGTCAAGATATGATTAGAGAAGAGGCTGATAAAGTATATTAAGGCAATAAAAGAGCAAATATTAGAGGGTTACGCAAGAAATAAAGAGCAAAAATTTAAAGGTGTTGTCACTCAAGTGCATAAAGTACCCATTCCGAATCCTTCAATCGGTAATTTTTCTCTCTTTTCATAGCAATAAACTTCTCGTCCGAATAGATTCCTAATTTGAAAATGCAAGTACCAGAACTTATAGATGGAAATTACATCGTCAGCTAACTTTATGTCTAATTAAGTGATCGTAGCTTTTGATAACACAAACTATTCCTAGCATGATTGTAGAGCTGAAAAAAAAAATTATGAAAAAAAAAGGAAATTGCATCCCATTAATCGATTAGTAATTACTAAATTAATAAGTTTAACCAAGTTTTTCTTTCCGAAGTTGATATTCATCTTCAATAATAAGTGCAGATGAAAAAAATTTTTTAATGATAGCAATCAATGTTAGCCGATGCGCGTATATTTATCGATCGAAAAGCACGTCTTGCTGAAGTGTAGTATGCTCGCTGGAATATTGCGTTAACATACTACAAACATCGATATATCGATCATTAAAGCTTACTACACTAAGGTTTCTAATGATATCCATTATCAACGTTCAATGTATAGGTGGAGGTGGATTTAGCGTAATTCTGGATGCATTAGCTTTGTCATTTTAGGTTACTTATTTCGAGGGTCAAGCTAGAGCTAGTCGATCTCCTCGTCTCCGATTACCTTTTAAAGGAAAAAGTTACTGCAAATAAATATTAACTATGAAAAATAAATATACAAGCAAATATGACCTCAATAAACGATCTTTGTGGTACTGCCTCCGGCTGCATTCAGAGCATCTGCCCGCACCAGCCTCTTTATACGAGCTGCGCAGTTCAGTCATTTCGGAACCCGCATATCAAGCCCAATTTACCTATCCGTCCCTTCGAAATCATTAGTTCTATCCTCATCGGATTCAAGCATGTCACCTTTAGGGCTACTAGATTCATCCTCATCTTCGTCACTTCAGCTGTTTATTGCCGTGATCTGTTCAGTCTGTTTCCTGTTGCAGCCTGTGGTACCTCGTACTCACTTTTAAAAACGGACACTGTTTTCGTCTTGATCAGTTTCCGCTCTATATGTTGAAGGTTCGTCAATAGCCGAGTTATTCCAGGTTCTTAAGATTGGCTTGTTTCACCGTCTGCGCTTTGTGAGATCCATTGAATTTCCTCAAACTTAGAAACGCATTTTCAAGAGAACCATCGCCAACGTAATGAACGTTTGCGGCAATAGATGGATCTTTGATACATCTTAATGCTCCAAATGTCAACTGTGACAGACGCTATAACCGGTGTTGCAATATTTGCCACAATTTTCTCCTCAATCCATCCCGAGAACAAACCATTTTTTTCCAGATCTTATAAATGAATGGGAGGGGAACTACATTAGGGAGGATAGTTATGCCCAGAAGGTTATTTTGCAAACCAACTTTAAGGGTTTTTTTTACTGGATTTGACAAGGTGTATAAATCATGTTTCATGATTGTGTATATCCTTCAACGCATTACTAAATTTATTTATTCAAAGAGAAAATAAATTTTATTTTATGCTAAAAAAAAAAGCAAGCGTCGTTGTGGTAAATGGCCATCTTCACCGATGAAGAGTTTATAAGACAAAGCGAAGCTATCGATGAGTTCCGGTGCGTTTTTTTTTTTTTTTTTTTGCTCATAATATTTGAAGTGATATTTCTTTACGCTCTCGCTTTTACTGTTGGGGGTACCTGAAATTAATTTTGGATAAAAGAAATATCGATGATAATAATAAATGTCGGTTATTAAATATTTTTGACAAATCTAGAGTTAAATCCTTCCAGTTGGAATTTATTTATTTATTTTTATTTTAAGAGACGCTTTATTTTATGCATCATTATTAATGCCCAAGGATTCCATAAGTAGCTAAGAGTACAAATCCATTTTTTAACATACGTCTTCAAAATATCATTGAATTTATCGAAATTTTTCCTTAAAGCGGCGCTGACCATAGAGAATGTAAAAAAAAAAAATTGTCCAGTTGAACTATCGTTGAATTAAGTTTTTCAACTAGGTTTTCTTTTTGGGACATCCCACATATTTCCATGATGCATTCTTAGAATAATATCTGATAATTTATGCTTTATCGGCATTTTTCAAACTATGATCATGAATCTCTAAAAAAACCAATTTCCTTTCGTTACAGTAAGCTCATCGATACGGTAACTTTTAAAAGAGTTGCATATTTTTTGAGTCAGGAAAGCGCTGATGCTAAAAGCCATTGTAATACCTATTAAGCGTTAATTTTTGCCGTGAAATTCTGCAAAAGTCTAGATCTTAGTGATTTTACTTGCGCGCTATTCCATTTCTTTTTCTCTATGAAGCAAGCAGTAGTGGAAAAACTTGATAGTTTCATAATTGCGATGCCGTAGCCACTCAGACCGTCGCTTAGTTTTATTTTAACGTGTTTTAACGCTCATACCCACTCTCTAAGGTACTGCGTTTTCTCGTTGCATTTGGTGTTATATTTTTGTGTTGCATTCGGTGTTGCATTTTTCAAAGTGGATGAATACATGTCGGTAGCGTATTCAGAGACAGAGAGGGAAAGAAAGAAAGAAAGAAAGAGAGGCGGAAGCGGAAATGCTTTCAGTATCTTTCAATCATCGGTCAGGTTAAGCAGCGCATTCCACGTTTGAAGGTGGAGCTGATGAAGGTGGAATCAAAAATTTTGATCGCTTAGTCGGTTGCGGCCATTGGGGTTTTCTTCGAAATAACTGGACCACCGCAATCTGGCCAAAAAGCTCAAAAAGTTTGCCAGAGGCAAACTTGTTTGCCTTTGTTTCAAGAATGCCTCTCATTTTGTGCTCTAATTAATAAAAACTATTATCACCTTCGCGCCCGGCGCAGGCTTCGCTGGAGCTGGGGGCGGAGCGGCTGCCTTCTCAGCGGCCTTTGGGTGTTGTACGGGTTCTTTAGCTTGCTGAACAGGATGTGCATCTTCCTCTACCTCGTCCACGCCGGGAAGAACAAGGGGAATGGGGTGAACCGGTGGTTTAGCGGCGTCGCCTTCAGCTTTGACCTGCTCCACGAACTTTGGTGGTTCGAGATTCTTACGTAATTGCTCCAGCTCTTCATTCTCTTTCCTACCCCAATCGGGCGGTGGGCGGGCGGTGCCATGCGCTACCTTCAGGGGCTTCTTAATAAACGGCTGAAAGCGAATATTATTGATCTATGTGCATCATAAATAAATCTAATCTCCAATACATTCAAAATGTCGCAAATAGATTCCTTGGAACAAAATTAGATAAGATGCATAGTATGGTATGATGAAATCCCCGTACAGCATACGTTTCAATAAGGTAGGGCTGCACGAAGATCTTTCGAAGAATTAAACCAGAATCAGAGTATAAAAATCACCGGTATTCTGGAACTCCGAAACCGGAATTTCTGTGCAATTCTCCGATTGCTGTTGAAGTCCAGAAACCAGAACCGAAAATCAACGAAAAAGATATCGTAAATTCGGCACTAGAATTTCGACATTGCGGTAAGATGTTTTTTCGAACGTATGAAATCGTTGCAAAGTTTGCAATTGTTTCAACGATTTACAACTGTTTCAAATCTATAAACAAATACTGCGTCATTGCATATATTTGTATATTTGCAAGCATTGCATTTCTCTTTAAACAAATATTACACAAAAAACAATCGATATTTGCAACGTTTGCAAGACTTTATCAAATAATTGCAAAAGCATACATGTTCGAAGAGTTCACGACGATCACCAAACGAGCGTTGATCGGTCTGACGATCGTATTTCGAAGCGACATTAATCTTTGGCTGCAAATTTCTATCATAAGAGGTAGTCGTCACTATTGCATTTAAATTATAAGCGCTAATCACTGCTATTATCGAATATTTTAAAATGCGAAACTTTAATAAAATTCGATAATTACAAGTAATATTTAACAATGAAAATCGATAGTTACAGATAATATTTACTATTACCTTCAAAAGAGTTGTACATTTTTAAGGTAACAAATGAATTCATTATTCTTTCTATAATTCTGTTAATATCGTCCATACATAATATATCATCCACATTACTTATTCGTCTTTGTTTTATTCTAAAGAGATGATCGATCCTCAGAGCAATGTTTGATTTTGAGAGATTTTATAAGAAACTTTCTGACTCTAAAGTTTTTTCAAACTTGAGGTGACTTTCATATTCTCTCCCTCCCTTCCCGAATTTCATATTCTCTCCCTCCCTTCCCGAATTTCATATTCTCTCCCTCCCTTCCCGAATTTCATATTCTTTCCCTCCCTTCCCCTCTCCTACTCCTCTCCACTTTTCAGGAAAACTCTCCATAGAGCCGTTGCGATCTGCATAAAATTGTCACGTTTTTGTTGCATATATTATAAGTCTGAGATGATGATAAGAAATTCTATCGGTCTAGCAAAGATTTTTTGAAAAGCTGAAGAAACGACAAACCGGATAAAGAGAGGACGCTGACTCATCTGGATCAAGACCCATCTTTTGCGCTTTATGGCGCATCCTTTGAATTTCCCTTTCACGTAACTCTTTCAACTGAAAAAAAAAGATTTCAATTAATTGCAATAGATAAATAAATATGCCGATGAATTCGTTTCAATGGTGATGCAAAAAAGGCTTAGATTATTGAAATATGGCCGATAAAGGTAACTCATATTTCTGCAAATAATTACAAAAATGAATTCATTTTAAACATACATCATATTCGAGTCGTTCATGCCTCTTTTCCAAATCGTATTTGTCACCTTCAAGGCGTACAATTCGTTGATGCAATTGTACGATACGTATTTTTAGATCATTGACCATCATTGATGACAAATCCGGTTTTTTGCTGATAGCAGCAAGGAAGGCACGCTTTGCTTCCTCCTTCTGTTGTTTTTCCAATTCGGCTTGCGCCTGCAACACTAATAGTGAGTATCTTTGATGGCTATGTTGAATTGGGGACAGAGTATTTTCGATGGTGCCCTGAGATAGCGATAAACAATATTTAGTTGATTAAATTTTCTCGAACGCACCTTAGGTAACACTACTAGATTAGAATGCGAATTCATTACTATCAAACTGACATTTCGACATCTGTGGATTCTTGAAGCTCGCAACAGTTAGTTAGGTTCTACTTACTAGAAAGACATTAGTCCACGAATATTGGGGGCGTCTCAGAGGGGTCATAAGATTTCAGAAAAACACATTCCTCCAAGATTAATTGCCTAAGGGCATTGGAAATATGAGTGCGAAATTATGCCTGCGACTTTTCATTTTCTTCCGTTATATCACTAGTATTCCATGTTACATGAGAATGAAAATGAATAACAAGTTCCACTGCATGAAGATCGAGCACATACAGTAGCAGAGGTGACGCTTTTTTCTTCGCCGGTTTTGCCCCTCGAAACTTTATAGTTGGGTGCTCCATATCCACTGGGTGTTCCGATGAATGAACCACCCACTTCTTCTCTCTTCCTTCTCTCCTCTTCCTTCTTGATCCTGTCAGCTTCTCTACGTGCTCGTCGTCCCTCCTAAATGCGATCGATGAACGCATACTAAAGGATGTGCAAATATTATTGTTCAAAGATTACAAAAAAATAAAAAATAAATTGCATTTCGTTGACGAATGAAATAATTGTGAACCTCCTCTTTTCGATTTCGTTCTTCAACCTCACGCATTTTAGCGGCGAATTCTCGTTCTTCCTCTTCTCTTTCTTCACGCCGTCTTTGTTGTTTCTCCTTTAAAATCCTCAACTCTTCTTCCGCTTGTTCTTTTTCAATTTGTCGTCGTTCGTAATATTCTGCCATTCTTGCCGCCTCCTCTTCTTCGTGTCGTTTTTTCGCTGCCTATTGTAAAGCACAAATGAACAATACAACCACATATGAGCTGTCAAATAGACAAAGCGTTTTATTAGTAGATTGGATTTTAACTGAATCCTATACGAGTAAAATTGGTTCAAATTTTGATGAATTTTACTGTGTGATTATTTGCATACGGAACGTCAACTAATCCATTTACCTTGTTGAAGATGCAACCTTTTGAGAACTACGAATTGCAGGAAAATCCACTAAAGTATTTTATCGAATATTTTAGGCAGTTCGCCTCTTTGAATTTCCAGAATTTCTGCTCTAATTACTCATCTTTCACTTTGGAACGCCATATAGGAGGTAATATGAACTCATTTTAGTCGTTTAATTCGACGTTCCATACGGAACAAATTTTCAATGGCAAATGCTTCACTCTTTCAAATTGTTTTTATGAATTTTTGATCAATCGTTTTCTAAAATTTCTTCGAGATAAACCAACCAGCATTGCTTTTGCTGCTTCAGTTAACGCTTCAGGTTCTTTCTCCTCCTTTTCCTGAGGTGCACGTCGCAGTCTATAAAAAAAATTCAGCAAGACATTATTCACTGAAATCGAGAGAGAACAATTCCTCAAGGAGTGTATTGGATGTAAGCAAAAAAAAAAAAAAAAAAAAAAAAAAAAGAACAAATCCGTGTACGTGGCTGACTGTTGAAATAAAAAAATTCGCAACTATAACATGAACATTTTCTCCTCTTTTCAATTGCTAATAAACGCTTCTTGGGACAATGTTTGACTACTTCGAGCGCAGTGGCAATTCTAGCTCTATCTTGACTGAAAAAATTGTATAAAGAACTTTTCTTTTTTTCTATAAACTAAACTTTTTCATGGTATAGAAAACTTGAAATTGTTCGTTCTCAACGCATATTTTTTAACCTCTCAAGATGAGGTTGATATCGATAGATTCAGAAGGAATATCTTTTGAAACACAAAGAGGAACTGAATCGTTTCTTTTTGCTAACACTGATAAAAAAACTAACCACTAAGTGATTATCTCATTTGTCAATTCTTTTCTCATCCATGCTAAAAAGAATAAAACTTTTTTTTTGCTGTTTCTACTGCATAGGTGAAATATGCTGTGATTTTCCATTTTTGTTCTTATGTGATAAGGTAATTAAGAGAGATATGCTTGGAGAATTAAGTGACTCTTTTTTTCATCATTGATTCATTCATACCAACCAGTGAAGTCGATGCTCACTGTTTGAATTCGTCACTAGGAGTTCATCAACTAATTAATGCATCAAACTTTTATCAACGTCATTAACATATCATTAATATCAATTGTTGCATAAATCAAATTTGCATATTAGCATAAGCAACGGAGAAAATATGCATAAATTGCAAATATTTAACACTCCAATATCTCGTTTTTGATTTTTTTTTTCCAAAGTAGTTATTATTTATTAGCCGATATTCTACAGGAGTATATTTTTAATTAAAAAAATTTGTATTCGATATATCAACAATTCTTCAAGTTAACTTACTTCGCTTCTTCATGATGTTCTTCTTCTCCTTTCGCTTCTGCACCACTGTAAAATTTGATCGTTGAGAAAGTTTTATATACATAGATAATATTTACCTTTTTTTTAAAATATTTTTGTTTGTAAATATTGTTTATTTTATGAAATTTTTTATATTCTTATTTTATAATATTTCTGATTTTGTAAAAATATTGCTAAGTAAATTTTTTAAATAAGCTTTATCTTTTTTATTAAGTAAACTATCTTATTTTGAGATCTCTCGAAAATAAATGTTTCATATAAATAGTAGTAGCAATGTTTTTCTTTTACAAATATCAAAAACTAACTTAATATTTAAGTGAACGTTAATAAACAAAAAAATTTAAATATAAATAATTTTTTAAATCATATTTTGTTTATGCTTATCAACGAGCATTTATGAAACTATTCGATGCGATATTCCAATAAATAATTACGTTGTTGGACGTTGTTGAGCCGAAGTATTGACGACACGTGTTGAGGCCGGTTTTTGTGGCTTTTCTTCTTCTTCCTCTTCTTCTTCTTCTTCTTCCTCCTCCTCTTCGGAACTATAAAAGACGTCTTTTTTCAATAAAGTAGTATTTGAAATGATTTTAAATGAAGAAAATTATGTCGCTTCAATAAGAAAAAGAAAAACGCTCTATACTTGCTAGGTTGAATAAAACAATTCCATGTGGATTGGCTACCAAATATAATATTATAAAATAGAGCTGAAATTGAATTCAGCATACAGATATCTCAAGATTTTATGATCAAACTACAATAATAGTGTACAGAAACAATTGTGCAAAAAGGATTCTGCAGTGAATATCATCTCAGATAACGAGTAAATGAAGAGAATGGCTCGTTTTGGCCATATCAGAAATTTCTGCTGAAAACGAAAACCTCTTTCAATGAGAAACAAGCTTTAAAAATGGCTTCCCAAAACTATTGAGATTGCTCTAAGAATACTGTTGTCATAAATAATGGAGGTATTAGTTAGTTTTTGGCAGACATATCGCTGAATAACTTCGTGGGTGAACTTTTTTTTAATTTTGCAAAATCCTCTTAGAAAAATTTCCCTATTTCCTTCTAATTAATCGTCTTTTTTTTTCGAATAATGAAATACCAATCATTATTTATTATTGAATAGAGGAAATTTTCAAGTTGGCAATCATAACGGATGGAATAGATGATACTTCGTATTATTTTTCTTCAATCTAATCATTTAGGTTTTCAGTATATTTCTATACTCCTTTTGCTTTTTCCATAGAATTCATATAGTATCAGATAAGAACAAATAAGCGGATTTACTTACATCTCCTCTCTATCGTCGGCCATTATTGAAGCTTGCTAGGAAACGACTGCAACAGCACAATATTTATTGAGCACAATAAACTAAGAGTTGATGATCATCTACGAATGAGAGTAAAACGAAATTGTTAAAAAGAAAAGAAACACAGGAGTGGGCAAGCGTGTATCTCGTTGAATCAAAAATTTGCATAAATTATTATTAGAAATTCAGTATTTTCAATAAATATAAAAGCCTGTCTAAAGATATGCATATTGTAAAGCTAGATGTCGGCAATAAGCACGGATATAAATGAACAACAGACCTTTCTTCAACTAAAAAAAATATGGAAATTCTTTCTAATGTTTGCAGGAAAAATCCAGTTGGAATCTAATTTAATTGAAACTATCAGAACTTCGAAAGCAATAAATTTTATAAGTTTCTGAAGGGAATATCGTTCAAACCGACGGTTTGAACGGTGTTCCCTTCAGAAACTCTAATAAGGATGATGGGTAGGATAAGGGGAGATATAAGGGGAGGGGGGTGAAATAAATCTTGAAAGCAGATAAGTTAGATTAGCCCTATATGAAGCAGAAAGAAGCGTTAGATCATCAATGTGGATACGATTAAATAAAGAAGCGTTGAAGCAACTTGAAAGTAACACAAATGAATGCCCATAGAGTGAGGAGACCATTTAAATACAACGACTGGATAAATGGTGAGCATTGAGTGCATAACGTTTCTAGCGTTGAAGAAAAAAAAACAACGGATCGCCCAAGGATATCACTGTCTTCTTCAACACCCCCAAACATTTGCACTAACAAATCAACGCTCTTCCCAGCTGCACTTTTCATAGAGACAAGGCCTAAAGTTCTTCAGTGGATAGAAAAATATTCTTGAAATTTTTGCAAAATAAATTGCGTGAGATCTCGTTTTTTATTCCAAAAAATGCCGAATTTTGCATTTTAAATTCCATATAAGACTCTTCAAGTGCAAATATTTACATACCTGGACTCTTAGAAAAGTTAATGATTTGTTTAGCACCTAAAGCATTAATAAGTTCATAAATCTCAATGAGATGAATTCAATTTCAAAAATTTAGAAATCACTTTAGATAGCAATTTCCCGTGGATTTTATTTAAAAGTGAAAAAAAAACCTGCGCAAAATGGCCACGCTTTCATGCATAAATTTATTTGCAATGTAACTCGCATTTCTCAGAAAGCATTATATTATAGTGCAATATTAAACCGAAAAATTGCGCCATTAAATCAGCCAAGTGTAAATTTCATGCATATTTCCTAACGCACTTCAAAACATTAAAAAAAGAGCCTAACCGGAAGTAAGGCTTCATTAGTTCAGCGTTATTATTCGTAATGATCTCATAATCATTGTTTTGAGTTGCAAAAAGATTTGTACGATCGAAATTGCTTTCAAATGGTGATTGAGATCGATTTTGCTTGTATCAAGTTGATTCTCCTGTTTGGTGCATATTTTTCAAAATAATTGATTTTTCCTTAAGAAAAAAAAAATGAAAAGAATGCAAGGCCATTCTTATTGGTCATAGCTACAAGGAAACTTTTTCAACTATATAGCAAAAGGCACATATGTAGATGAAATAGTCGAAAATATGCGCACAGCTGTTATGCACATTTGCGCACAATATTCTCGTCAATTTGCCAGCTTTATGCCATTTTCAAATGACTCATTGCTGTGAAATTCATCTATAAGAGATAAAAAACGACATTTCATTCCACTTTTATTTTTTATTTTTCATGAAAAATGTTTCTTTTTCTGCAAATATTCGTCCATATTTATCCAAACAAAATGTTTAGAAAATATTCCATTTAAATAAAACTATAAAATTTTCTACCACTTTTTATTTTAATTATTTAAAAATGCATAATATTGCAACTACTATAAATTGTTTCCAATGATATACATTTCTTTGCATTTTCTCTTTTTCCAATAAATAAACGAATTTTTATTTTTCTATACAATTCTTCAAAAATTTCCATGTTTTTTCGCACATTTCAATGCAATCATTGAGTGCAGTTAACTTGTGATGTTGTAGTTTCGCCTATAAATATTCACATTCAGGATACAAATAGTCGCTTGAAGTAAATATTTGAAAGAGAAAGCACTTTAGATGCTTCACCAAAAAGCCTACGATAGTGTTGCTAAAAATTGCAAACAAAATAAAAAATGTATCGCTCAAAGTGAAGGTGTGAAATGCATACCGGAAACATTGTTTATTTTGCAATTGATAGAGTCTTCTAACTCTCTTTCGAAAAAAGTTTCCCTCTAAATGTTTATTCACTTTAGCTTCACATACTATATGCTTGGCTGAAAGAAACTTGCAATATTCAAAATGTTTGCATTTCTTGCGTTTTCTTTTTTTTTTTTTCATATTCTCAGAATTTCAGAAAATAGAAAATTCCATAGAAATTCTTTATTATCATTGCAATATAATGTCGTGATATTATCTCTAGATATGTATAACAGTTGTTTGTTTGAGACTATCGGCTCGTTTTTATGCTAGCTTCAACTCATAAGAAAAATAAAATTAAAGCTCTGGCGATAAAAATTAGTCTGTATGGTCCATATCGATGAATTATCTCTTTCGTTGAAATTGATCGCCATTCACACAAATTCTTGACAGTAGTGGGTGCTACAGAACTTGCAAACGATGGACGAAAATGTAGATGGCGGATCTTTAATGTGAATTGCTTTGATGTTTGTGCCACATTATTAAGGAAACTGCTTCCCGAGAGGTAGAAGTTGCCTCTCGTTATCCTTAGCATTAAACCTCTTTAATAGTAAAGTTTTTTTGAAAGATATATGAAAATAAATTTTTATGTTCACGTTGTATAATACTGTTGAAAATTTATCGTAAAAACCTCCAAAAAAAAGTGCAGAAATGCATCGGAAGATATGCAGTTTTTGCTCGTGTGATATCAAAAAATCACATATCAAAAATCGATATGCTAAATCACATCTTTTTTTTTCTTATTCAAATCAACCGAAAAAACAAATCCTCTCTAAAATATTCGTTTTATTGCCACTCTGCTGATGCAAGATACATGCAGATTTTTTTCTTACTTCATTAAAGACCTATAATTTGATGAAAATATGGCTTAAAAATGAGTTTGTTATGCACACTGTGCGCAAGTTCAGGATTCTGCGATCCTAAGCTAGAAGCACTGGAGAGACAAATAGACAGACTCAGACATACACGTACATGTGCTTACAGATGCTGTGTTCACAGTGCATTTTCGAAATGACCAATGTTGCAGATTGTCATTCCTAGAAGTGCATAAAACACCTCTACGACTCTGCTTACTCTCAAGTGCCTCAAGGATCCCTGCACAACGCTAGAGGACAGTTGAATGTTTTGCGGTAGAAAGAAGATGGATTTTCGTACATCCCTCCTTATATTCAAGAGTGACTAGAAGTGAAAAATGCAAAATGCCAAATATTTCACTCTATATGTTGAAATTTTATATGAATTTTCGAAATCTTTCACCAGCCGTCGAATAATTTGTCACAAAAATTTTCCAGAATTTTTCAAGAGGACAAAAAGGCCGGTGAATCCTGAAAAAGGAATATCAATTTTATTTCATAAAATGTAATATTTACCTAATAAAGTGTCGAAAATATTTGCAGTTAAGTGGTGAAATTGACTGTGAAAATTGCGATAAGTATAGCGGCTATGTGCATTACATCACATTTATTTAGCATTATTGATGAGTGAAGTCCATCGTATTTTTCTCTCTCATTTTTTTTCGCCACCTTTGTAACGTATCCTCGACTCTTCGATTTGTTCATCTCAAAATTGCAGCTCATTTGAGATCTTCCGCACTTTACACTCGATATGCTTTAAGTTTTATACATGTGGATACCATGAGGTGCCATGCAATGTTGACTTCGCAGCCCTAAATAAATGCAATAAATAGACTCATTGCCCACCCTTAAGGATGATATATGACGCTATCAATAAGAAGAGTCTATCTCGACGAATACTTGAATAATTCTTTGCAATTCATTCATGAACTTTTATATTAATCCTATAGTGACATCAGCAAATCATTTTTGCACATACCTCGATGCAATATGGCTCCCTCATCGTGGAAGATCGTAAAAAAAAAAATAGATATTTAGGATTTACAAACATTTTGTGCCGCCTATGCTGAATATTATCATTAACAACATAGAAAAAGAGCTCTCTGAGTTGAGTGTAAAGTACGCGAATATTGATATGGACTACTTGGAAATTACTCAAAAAAAATCGCTCTTTGTGCATTAAAAAATGAACTTATATTCTTTGCTCATGTGATTAAACAAATAAGTAAGCAATCACGTTGCAGTATTTGAAACCCAACAAAGTCTCCTTTATATTAATGCATAAGATAAACCGGATTGACCTACGGATTTACTTTTAGATCATATTGCCGATTAATCATATCTTCAGTCCAGTTGCCCTCATTGGTAGATCAACATCCTCGATATGCACTAATTGCAAATGTCGACCTCTAAAAAATTCTAAAATGAAACTGAAATATTTTCGAAATGATAAAAAAACATTTCTAAGCAGTGATGAAACTCTACCCCACTCAAGAAAGTATAATTCGAGAAAATTCGTCTAAAATTGAACGAAATATGAGTGAAAAACAAAGACAGAAAAAAATCAGTTATAAGTTTTGCACGTAATGATCCTATTCGAATTTTTATCGCCCAATAGACGGAAAATATTTACCTAGATATAAAAATATAACCATCGTTCTCACCTCTAAGATTCCCCCCCCCCCTTTTCCTTTATCCCCTCCTTACTTTTTCTATCGCGGAGGAGTGTTTATACTAGTGGCTATCGTCCGAAACTTCTTAAAGAATGATGAAAGCTTTTTTTCCTCCAGAGCTATATCAAAATTGCTAGTGAGTAATACCATTGGTTCCAAACACTTATATTCTTCACTTTTCTAATGATGAAATTATTACAGCATACTATGAAAAATACACTACGAATTATATATTGCTCTTTCAAAAGAAAAGATAAATAAATAATTAATTAATTAATTAACCATTTCATTCCTATAAATTCAAAAAAAGAACCATATCATGCTATACAATAAGATATTTTTTGATATCTTTCAATTCCTCTACAAATAAGCGGTACATAAGATTAGCAATTTTTTTTTTTTTGAATATATCAAGCAGCGATGACGCCAACTGCTCTGCTCACGCTCTGCGATAATAAACAAAAAAAAAAGTTCGATCGACTCAACTAAGCTTGGTAATAAATTTAAGAGGTTCTTTGCATCATATAGTCTTATATCACAACTGCCGCTTTAGCTTTACGACTAGAATATCATCACAATGAGGGAATTCTTTCAAAGCGAAAAATTTTTACAACTTTATCCATTTTTCAACACTATTAAATATCTAGAAAATAATGTTTAATTTAATCTGCACTTATTTCAATAAATGCATAATATTTACTGATTTTTAGACTTTTTATTTCGAAAATCAGTAACTGAGAATAAATAAAGGTCCTTTTGGTACTATCGATGAAAGATGTTTTCTTGTGGATAAACATATTTCATAAACACATATTTGTTTAACTGACGGGTAGAATTCTGAAATATTTTATTCGGAGAATATATGAAACACTGAGGAAACAGTGGTGCTTAAATGGATTATAAACCTTAAAAAAATATGGCTATTGTTATGATGTGGTTGGGTGTTTCTAAATATGAGAACAACTAGTTTAAAGACTAGGAAAAATTTCAAAGCGTCAAGAAAAGTACGATAACGATACGGTATTGATAGCTAACTGATGGGAGTTTTTCGTCGATCAACATTAAAAGCATGCTTTTAGCCACTATGAGAAAGTTTCTATGTTTACACACTTTTCTAAAGGGTAAATTGTGAACCGGTTGAAATATATCGCAGTGGAATTTCTCACACCTCATTGCGCTTTCAATGATTCTATTCCTCCAACAGATGCCACTTTGGTGATAAAATGCTCTATCGCTTCGATTGTTATTAGAGAAAATTTTTGTCTTCACACTTTTCGAAATCTTTTGAGAATTTTAGTGCGAATAATGTGATTCGCATACCAATTAAATTAGTCAATTTTTTGCATGATTGCTTTTGTAAAGAATACTTTGTTATTTAACGCGTCAATTAGTTTCAACAACCCTAGGGTATTATATCGTTAAAATATCACCCCTCCTCCTTAGCGGAAAATCTACAATGAGAGGTATTCAGGTGGTTGATTTTAAACAGATCATCTTTTCTGCTCTAGCTAAAAAAAAATGCACGAGCATGAAATATTATTAATTCGGCATGCTAGTTTTGCCCTCAATTATTGCGTTCGCTTTTTTGTGTTTCTCTTTATTTGCTGATTCATTTTATGTTATAATTTGCAAACATTTGTATACTGGTATAAGATACGTTGGCCGTCGATTTTTGTCTATTTACCAATTCCAGGGAGAATTTTAAGTAGTGATAGTGATCAATCAAAATTTCTTTCGGTCAGTAACCGAGCGAAAGCATTTCTTCGCAAGCATGGTCCGGTTTTATCCGACCAAAGTTCAAAAATACAGCTCAATTGCGAACTGAATTTGGTTGTAAAGGTGAAAATCAAAATTTCAATTACTATCAAGCAAATATCAAAAATGCGAGTCGGTTACTGGCTGAAAATTCAGGTTCACGCCGACTTCTGCTTGAAAGCGGAAAAAACCAATCGAAAGATGCTTTCCGGTTGATCCAATCGAATTTTCGATTTCCAAGCAAAATTTATCTGAAAGGAATTTGCCACAGAAGTAATTTGGGACCTTGTCTGATCAGTGCAATTGCACTTCATGCAGGTTTGTCCAAACACCAACACAGTAAATCGAGGGTCAATGAAGAGCAGCGTGGAGTCAGCTAATATAAAATAGATAACGCCGCAGGCGCAACCGAATTGAATATTGGCTGGCAAACACATTGCGCGATGGAACTGCAGATGAGGATCTCAGTTGGGAAAAGAAAAATTAGAATAAAGAAAAAGTTAGGAATAAAATTTAGGAGAAATCATAAAATAAAGAAAGCATTAGAATGAAAATTGTGATTAGGGTCAACGATTACGATCACAACCGTGTTGTCCTGCAACAATACACTCTATCTTGAAATACTCTTAGGCAAATGATTACCCTCTCAAAGAGATGTAGCTGAAGAAGAATGGTTCAGCTTTCCTCACTCAAATTTATTATGCATATTTTCTTCAATATCAGCCTGAATTTAAAAGGGAATTCTGTGGGGACCATCGGTTATCCCTCTTCAGTTCCGTTAAAAATGGTTTAGAAATATCGCCATGTTAATAATACGTATCATTTCCTTTCCATTCATAAGTCGGAGTCTTCGAGGAGCCAAACATGAAGTACGAGCCATTCTTCTCAGAAAAAAAAAAAATCCTTTGGGCACATGTTTACAACGCTAATGCTGCTTACAACGCCTCATCGACTCTGTTCAAAGGATGCCTCTGCAGCAGTCAAGCATTGCTTGACAACCTCACCTCCACCCTGCGAAAAGATTGAGAGCAGAAACGACCGCAAGATATCAAACTTTCGATCCTTCACCGAACAGATCCAATTCTAATAAGGAGGTGAAAGCAGGTAACAAGCCAAAAACATTCGTTCATCACCAAAACTCTATTGAAATCGACAGGACTTCAAAAATGCCGTTCGGTTATCGACCAAGAGCACTTGCTTACACCCGGAGTTTCGGCTAATAGATCGAATTTCAAAAATGTTGGTCGATAAAAACTGACCGAATTTCCGGTTCCAAGCTGGAATGCAGCCAGTCACTTACGACCATTAATTTTAAATTATCAACATTCTTAGGTCTTCTGTATAGACTGACAGCAACTCCTCTGTCACTGAAGACTCACAAGGATCAACAGTTATGAACGGCAACGGTGACGAGGAGATGTAAGTATTGCAAAGAAATTCCCCGTTGACTGCTCCATTAGATGATAAATCTACAAAATGCAAGTATTTCCATATAAGTTTTACTCTTCTGTCAACTTGCAAATGCACTGTTATTGAAAGAGGAGAATTTTTTTCGTGCAACCTATATGTTAGTCATTGCTGGTGCATTTGCATTTTTTCCTCTACATTTATTGCCCTTCTAGGATATTTTCGTGCTTCAAATGTTTATGCTTTTTCCTGTGTGAAGTGTTGAGTAAATGAGTAAGTAAATGATGAATAAATAGGTGAATTTTTCGTATAGGATAAAACAGAAAAGAATAAAATTTTAAAAAATAAAACAATAGAATAGAATAGAATAGAATAGAATAGAATAGAATAGAATAGAATAGAATAGAATAGAATAGAATAGAATAGAATAGAATAGAATAGAACAGAGTAGAATAGAATAAGATAAAACAAAATAAAATAAAATAAAGCAAAAAAATAGAATAGAATAGAGTAGAATAGAATTACACAAATAAGTTGATTTTTCAGCGCTCGTAAAGAAGCGCAAAATGACGAAAAAGATGAAGAAGAGATGACAGAAGCCGAAAAAGCAATGCTGGTCAGCCAATTTAGATTTCAATTATTTGAACTAAAATTCCTTTTTAATAGATAGGAAAGCGAAATGTTCATCAGTTTTATAGGAATATATTTAGCAATGAGAAATACGAAGAAGATTTTTGTAAGTAGTAAGATTTATATAGTGCTATATCTTTACCGCATAAAATAGTTTACTGCAAAACGGATTACTGTAAATACCGTATCAAGTGTAAATATCGTAAATGCAACATATCATTCTTTATAGCATAATGCTATCAATATCATCAATGATTTTTGGTCATTCTCGTGAATTCAATGAAAATTTTGACTTATTAATTTATGTACCATTTAGTATTTCATGACTTAGGCGTCCCATGATTTTAGCGTGTTTTCTCTTTATGGTTTAGTTTGCAATGTGCTACTCACGATAAAGCTATGTATTCATGCTTTAGCGACCACGCACCCTGACCTACCTGCCACCATAGATTCTGACTTACCAGCGAGCATATGGCTTCGGATTCACTCCTCATTCTGGAGTGGATTAGAAAGTAGACGACGTTCATGATATCTAAGGCTCTTTTAACCTCATTCAGCTACTGTTTTTATAAAGGCAGCCAAATGAAATGGCTGTTCATTAAGGCTGCTAAGAAACGACAAGCGGAAGAAGAAGCAGCTACACTACAAGACTATGAAGAGCGTCGTCGTATAGAACGTGAGAAGGAAGAAGCTGAGTTGAAATCTCTAAAGGAGAAGCAGGAGCGCCGACGTTTAGAAAGAGAAGAAGAGGATCGACAATTCGAAGAGAGGCGACGTCTAGAGGAGGAAGCTCGTCGGCAAGAGGAGGTGAGCTCAGTTAGCATTCTGCTTCCATCTATTATTCAACGTTCTATAGGTAACCTAGTCCTATTGAAATTCACCTGATCTACTCCCATTTTTCTAAGCCATCTGCAATATGATCTTCTTCGAACAAACATCAAAGATTGAAAAGTTTTGAACCCCCCAAACCAAACTCCTAAAATATGAATATTAGAATTTCTAGCTACCTTTCCGCATCAACCGTATTAGTTCCACTAACATTCTTTTAGAAATATGCAGCTGCAGATCTTATAACAATTGGTTTCTTCATCGGTGCAAGAGAAAATAGGCAAGACATCAGTTCCCTCAGTAATATGAATAGCGATAATTAGCGGCTATATTTGAGGAAAAAATTTATGCCTCATAATATATTCAATATTTTCTTCATATGAAGATATGAATGGAAATTTTCAGGAAGAAGTCAAGGCTCGTATGGAGGCAGATAAGCGTCGTAAAGAAGAGGAAAGGAAGAAGCGTCAGCAACAATTAGCTGGAGCTTTTGCATTAGCAACGGCTAGTGGTGCAGGCCGAAATTTTGTTATTTATCAAAAGAAAGGACACAAATTCACTAATATATGTCAGGTTATGAACCCATTTTTCGTCCGTTGAGATTAAACTTCCTAATTTTGATCATGAAGAAATCCTCTGCACCAATAAAAAAATGCTCTACATGTATGCATTAAGGTGGCTGATTTCAAAAATTGAGCTGTTATTTTCTTCAATATTTCTTCAAAAATATATGAGATTTTGTTTGATTCATTGAATAAAAAATTTTTCAAAAGGACTTCTATAAACCGTAGAAATATCGTAGTATACTTTTCCTTTTTTTTTCAAGATACGAGTAATTATTTCAGGCAAAACATGAGATGGAAATGACAAAAGAGCAACAAAAACAAGAGAAAGAGAATTTTATGGCCGCTATTGCAAAAACGATCGATTTCACTGAATTAAAAGGAAATGAGTTGAAGGAAAAAATCCGACAATTATATCAAAGAATTTGCAAATTGGAAGCCGATAAATATGATCTCGAGAGAAGAAAAGAACGCCAAGAATATGACGTAAGATTGTTATTCATTTATACTCGTCGAATACCGCTAACTTACTGTAAGAAAAGGAAGGGTAGAGAACAATTTAAACTGGAACAGATTAAACACATTAGTGGATGGGAAAGTATTTTATATTGGTTGAGCAACGCTTTAAATTTATTATGTTGAAGACATTTAGGCAAAAAAAAAAGCCTTAAATAACTTTGTGCAATGCTCGCTTAAGTTTAAATAATAAGCCATAAAATCACAGTGGGAGCTTTGTATTCGTTCTTATTACTAAGTGATTATGTTGTAAAGCCTGCCATATTCAAGAACTTCCAGCTACCGTAACGAAAAAGGCGCTCGTTACCGTATGGAAGGAAGTTTACAACCCACTCCCCTCATCTCACATAAGAAAGCGTTTCACCAATTCGAATTGAAAGCGGTAATGAATAACTTATAAGAGTATTTCAAATACTATTTTTTTTTAGCTCAAAGAATTGAACGAACGGCAACGTCAAGTTTTTCGCAACAATGCTAGAAAGAAGGGAATCGACCCAACAGATGCCGCCTCATCGCGCTATCCAGTAAATAATTCGGACATTCCACACAAAGGCAAAACCTTAATGGGACACCATTTAAAATTATTAGTGTTAAAACATTCTAATCTTAATGTTCGCCCAAATGCATTCCCAAAAGTAAATAAAATGAGCGAAAAATTAAATTTTCCACATCACACTGTAATAATTTGGTAAGTTGCCAAAAATTTTATAGATTAGAAAATCAAAATATTTTATACATTATTCTAAAAAATGCACCATAGTAGAATTTTTAAGTTGTCTTAACTAGCCAAGACATCTCTGAGATTCTTAAATGGAACCCATACTAAGAACCAACTTTAATGAAAATGTCTCATTCTTCCGTTTAAGGTTATCTATCGTTTCTTCGCTTCTAATACCTTATCATTTTGCACCGGGATACATAATATTTGTATTTTTCTCTTATGTTACTTCCCAAAAAAAACCTAATGCGGCAAAAATTTTAAGCGATCTCATGCAAATTTCCTCTCCATCCTTGAAAGGATTTTATAGAATATTTTCAATGAATCGATCTTGTTATGCTTGTATTATTTAAATATCCATAGACCCAAATGACCATCAAAAACGCCCGAATGACCATTACAAAGGATGAATTAACAGATGATTATAAAGGTGTAAATTCGAATAGAAAATGCTCGATAATATAATTGTTTCACTGAATCATAAAAATTTTGCCAATTTTCCATTGAAATTTCCCATTCATATAGCAAATAATGACTCAAATTACAGCCAAAAATTCTACTCCTCAGCAAATACGAAAAACAAATTGATAGTCGTGATTTCGCCGAACGACGAGCTGTTTTCGAAAATGTATGTGATTTATATCACAATTTATTTCTCAATTATTTCCCATCATATCTAACAAATAACATTTTCAACAGTGAAAAATCTTCCACCAACAACTTTTGAATGCAAATAGTCAACGATGACGTCATCGAATGCGCAAAATTTATGTAAATTTATTCTTACTCAACCAGGATTGATGATATCAACAAAGACTGGGATTCTTCTTATCAATTGATAGGCGAGCATATCTCCCTCCTCTGAAAAAAAAAAAAAAGATAAATAAAATTCTATAGCATTGCTGAATGACAACAGTTAATTTAATCGTCAGTAATAATTCAGAAGAACGCGTTCCCATGTTTTCCAAATGTTCCACCACCGCCGACTATCTACGAAAAAGTAGTGGCACCCGAGAGTTCATTGAAAATTCAAGAAAAGGTATTCTTTTTTATTATTATGCCTATTTTAGTCTATTTTTCAAATAAATCAGAAAAGATATCCATCTCAATTTTAATAGTTATGATCTATGCACCTCAATTATCAAATCACCTTGCTGCTTTCACCAAAAGAAACCTAAAATATACCGTAAATTTACTTGTTACTCCAATATATTTTATTGAAAGATACTGATTAATTAGTTGGAAAATCAGCACTGCTTGCTTATTAATTGAACAATTAAATCTTGAATATTACAAAAAGTAAAATTGAATTTTTGATTGAATTACAGCCTGGAAAAAGGCGACTATCAATTTTTGAATATGCAGCGCACAGTACAACCGATAACGATAGCCAATCACCATCAAAGCAAATAAATGTTCGTTGTTTTGTTTATTTTGTTTTTTCATTTCATGACTCTCAATGAATAAACATGAAAATGGCATGAGATAGAATACAGTTTTATAAGACGTAAAACAATAGTGAAAAAATTTTCGCGAATCGCTGGAATTTTCGATAGTTAGCATATTTGTCGCCTCAGTTTGCTTCTTGCCCAGCGATCCTATTTTTTGTCTTCTTCGCTAACCCTCCTATTACCCATGAATGTTCGCAAAATCAGCTCTCGCTTAATAAAGTGATAATAATATACGCTTATCATGGCACAGACCTCGGATTCTTCGTAAATCTCGTTAAGTACTACTTGTTGACGAGATGAGCGTTAGATTAATTGTAAAGCCATTCCAGCTTATGAATAATCCAGCATGCAAGGACGAAAAACGCAACACAGAAGTAAGCACTTAATACGAAATTTTTGTGAGAATCCTGGCTTGAGATATGGAACATATCACGTTCTAACGACACTTCTAGGATGCTCGCACTTAGAAAATGCACCTACCATTCTTTTGTGTTCCTCTGCTTCCTTATGGGATCATAACGTTGTTTTCTTAGAAAGTATAATTACTATTACAATGAGAGATTTTTTTCTATTGTTCCAATTCTTGAAGATGGTAATTTAAGCTACAATTTATTAGGGATTTTCTTCAAGAACAGCCAAAGTATGGTAGCCTAGTTTTTAATAAAATTTTGATTGGGCTTAGATAAATGAGAGAGCTGCAAAGTCTGCCATTGTAACGAATGCTCGAAAGAAATAAACTATTTGCAGCCGTTATTGGAGGAAAATGAAGAAGAAGATGATGAGAGTGAGAAAAAAACATCAAGCAGTGATGAGGTGAAAAAAATTTTGCTTTAATTTTATCATATTTTTTAATATTACATTTCAATCTTTCTAGTTCATTACTGCAGACATCTCTTATAGTAAAAATATTTTAGATCGGAGCAGAGGTTACATTCGCAGAGGTATTTTTGCATAAATTTGCATAAACAGATATTTGAAAAAAATTTTATTTGCCCGAAAGTTCATAAGAGCTTTCAACATATCGATTTTTTTTTTGCGCACTTGTTGAGTTTCAGAAAATGCATCGTAGAGGAATTGATACGTTGAGCGCTTTCTTGCATTATAGTTATCAAGCTAAAAATTTGCATAAATTATCAACAAATATTAAAACATACTTAATAAATTATCCTTCTCCTAACTAATCGCTTATGATTTGATCGATGTAACATATAAATTGACCAATGGTCAAAATTCTAATGCTGCTTTAGATGGTCGACCTCTTTTCAGAAAGCATCTCTCGACACCTGACATCTTTGTAATGTAAATTATATACATAAAATTTCTTAGCCTCAGCTTCAATTTCTTTCAAGTTGAAGCGAGTGATAGGTTGAAAGCGTCCCGTGACTGATAAGCAAACTGATTGCCCGTCAGCGGTAGAAAAAATTCCCCGAGGGGGAAGGACAGCGGTTAAGTTGTTTGATAACATCTGTTAATGCATCGTTCCTTCAGGACTAAAAGTATAGACTCGATCAGGTCACAGTCACTACTGCAGAATGTCGTTATATTGTTCCGAGAACATATCCAAGCAACGAATGTCACTTCTATGAAATTTTCAATGAACATATCATTTGAATCATTGTATTATTTCTCTAAATAAATGCTCAGCAAAACAAAATTTTTTTTTTGTTTGCACTACAATGCTATATAAATATTCCCGAAAGTTATCAATTACCTGTGAAATTCCAATCACTGCAATTAAGTTATCACCATTTTGGATTCTTGTTGCTTAATATTACACTTGAAAAAAGAAAGTTTTTTAAATGAAATATTCTGAATATTAGAAGATTACAGGACTCGAATAACTATTACCTAGGCTTGGTCAGCTGAAAATTTATTCTTTGTATTTTATTTTCTCACATATCAAATAAATATTAAATATTAGAGATTTTCAACCATATTGTGATTTATTGATTTAATAAATCCAAACGGCTATAATTTCTAACCGCTTCAAGATAGTAGGTTCAAATGTTGTAAGATAGATATTGCTGAAAGTATTGTCAATAATTTTATTGAAAAATTTCCCGCACATATTTATATTAAATACTTCAATGATTCATTTTATCATTTACTTGACTATTCAAAAAAATATAGTATAGTCGATCAGCAATTTTACCTTTCATATCGTGTAGATAGAAATTAAAGCAATGAGAGATGGGTAAGAATCTTGCACCATCTCTTCATTCAGATGAAACGAATAAGAATAGACAGAAAATAATATTCAATTTTAAAATTTGGTGATGAGTTTTCTTTAAAAAATAAGCTTTTAGTGGGAGAAAAACCGTCCTTATATACTTTTCTGAGTCAAATTTTTTGCAACTGCATAAACAAATAAATTTTTTGTTGTTCCATGTTTAAGGTTTTTTTACAGCAATTATTAAAGTATTTGAGTTAGAATTAGTCCTTCTTTGCAACTTTTTTTCACATCAAAAGGATGGCTTGCTTCAACAACTCGCTGGCTACAAATTGTTTCTCGGTGAATGGCCTAATTGCACTAACTTATCAACAATTTCATTTCTATAGAGCATTTTGGTGATAAGGCAGTATTTAAGTTCATTTCGTNGCAGCATTTAAGTTCATTTCGTGCAGATTTTCGATTCAATTTTTGCACTTAATGATTTGGTTGACCGTATTTATGAGTGCAATTGCATCAAAAAAAAAGAAAAAAATTGAATGCGCCAATAGAAATTGGGATTCGAATTATGCCTCTATACGGTGCCAAATTTTCAACAACTTCCGTTCGTATTTGCAATCACTACCATTTGCACACATCTGTTAAAGTGGCACATCCTTTTCACCTTTGCATATTTCACCAAGTAGATTCTATTTCATGCATCATATGGAAATTTTTGTGTGGTCAAAAATGACTCCAAAATTCTATCTTCATGGGTTTCTCTTCTATATTTTTTAATTAGATCTTTAGGTTATTTACTAGTCATCAAGCAATGGAAGGGATTTACTATTGAGTATTTTCTGGTTATAAATAAAAAAGAATTTCTATAAAGCCTCATATCATCAATTAATATTCTCCTTTTCCAGCTATAATGCCGTAACAATGATCTTCGCTCATTTTTCACCTCTCCAGTTGTCAGAGGTTTTCGCTTTTTTTCGAATTTCTTTATCACTCATAGCAAAGGAATCTTCATATTTTTTAGACTGAAAACATGTAGAACTGAAAAAAATTTTTTTGAAGTTTTTTCAAATTTCAGGCTTAGTTAGGAATGAATGAAGTAAAAGGAAATTACTATAATATGAGCGAGAAATAATGGAGTCATTTGAGTGATTTTGAACGGTTTAGAAGTGGAATTTTAAATGTGCAAAATGGTACATACAGAACAGACTGCATTATGATTATCGCCTTTTTCCTCTTTTTTTCAACATTAAATCAAATGTTGATGCAATTAATTGCGCAATTAATTTCAATATAGCCTCCGTTAGGTATTACTGCATTTATATTTGTTTAAATACTCTATAAATAAATAAATTTTTATTTTAGAATATGCAGATGCATCACATCAAACGTATGCTAAAATATATTGTACTGGAGGTGCTAATATCTGCTGAGGGAGCACATTTTTTTGCAAAAGGAGATTGCATGGATGGAAATTTACCCTTTGAAGTTACATTTAATAGTCATTCAAAACCAGGTACGTCTTTCAATTTTTCCCCATTAGGTACAGGCAGGTTAATTCTTCCAGATTCTTTTCATTAACCGCCCGCATAGTTATTTTGAAAAGCGATCATGATGTGAATACTTAAATTCGAATATTCTTCAGGAATACACACCGGAAATATACTTTTGCGACAAACGTCAAAAATTTTCTTATTTGGAACTGATTATTGCAATATCAAATACACATACAAATGTTTTATCAATATGATGAGACGTATTTATAAATATTAGAGGTCGATAATAATTCCTATTGCTAATAAAAAATTTCTTTCAGTCTTCAATTGTATGCCAGTTCTATGTTCTAACGAAATGGATATGACCGTTGCAGTAAGTGTTCAAATTTCCTTCATTTCCTCGTCGAATATGTTCCTACCGTATCAAATATTTTCTACTAGTTCATTCTGATGAAAACGATTTATTAAATCTTTTAAAATTTAGGTATTTCAAGAATAATTACTACTGAAGTAATCATTTTTTTTTAAATAATTCATAGCAGTATTCTCAGCTTTATTATGGAATTAATTTTTTATTGAATATTGATGCCATATGATGGCATTAGTCATATTTTTCAGTGACTAGCCCAAAAATACCTTTTCACCGTATCATAATAAATTTGTTGAAGAATAAGAGGAGTGTGGTGCTCGACTTATTTTTTATCGGTTACCTCATCGATTTTGGGGCTCAGTACTTCGAGAAAAAAGATTGTGCTGAAAGGTCTATTCTAACATGTGAACAACACTGCCGGCCTTCAGAAATTACATTTAACCTTGACTCGGAGTTTTTCATTTTAATTTTCAGAGATGCCTAATCGATTGGGAGAATATATACTGCAATCGATATCACAATCGCCCTTCATTGAAGTAAGTATTGTCGATTCATTTAAATTCCTATCGTTATTGATTTGTGAATCATGCCTTCATCGAAAAAACTTCTTTAAAAGCAAATATTAATGTAGATATGTTCAGAAAATTCTACATCATTAGAATTTTTTGAATGTTAGGATCGTTGCATTTAAAAACTTTGTTATATATATATATATATATATATATATATATAATACGCTAATATCCGACATTCTAAGAAATAGGATCCCCCTTTAAATTTAACCATCATATGAAGTTGAAATTCTTCACATGTCACAAGCTTCGAACGAACCATTCCAAAGATTTTTTTCTCAAGAAATGCAGTGTGATAGCTTGTAATAAATGTTAAAGCTTTTTTGCACCTGCCACCATTTTGTGCATAATAACGAGCAAAACTCGAAAAACGCTCACACCTGTGTTGATGGTGAAAAGCTATCGAAATCAAAGAGCAGTTTGATCAAAGCAATAAGCAAAAAATGATTTCGTCGTTTCATTTGTTTCCACTGAAGTTATTCATGACAAAAATAATTATTTCCTATAAATAATCACATCTATTAATTTATAATATATTGCAAATAATAAATTTCTACAACTAAGGGTTAATGGAAATATCGAACTTAAGAAATTGAAAGCTTTATATTACTTTTAAAATGAGAATTAAATACTATTGAAATATGTAAATTTATATATGAAATGTGAAATAATTGGTTCTTTCCATTGAACAGATTGAAAGAAAATTGCTGTAAACAAACAAATCGTGCTCTCTCCACGTTGAAACGTCAAGGAATGTTGGCAAGTGGTGGTATTTGGCGTGGTGGCTATATAATCTCGAAAGGACGAATTGTCGCATTTGATTTTATCACCAACTTTACGAAACGAATTGATGCAGGCGACGAGTGAGACAAATTTCTTGAACTATTTCAACGATTAGAACGCTTAATAGATGAGTAATGAACTCTTAGCCGAAGAGGGGAGAGCATTTTTTATGAAAATTATATGAAAATTCACATTACCTTCCCAGTTATCGTCTTATTTCACTTTATTAGATGAGAGTATTGCCTATTCCACTAGTTTCCTCTTTCACCATTCTGCCACCAAATTTAATCGCCCAAATATGAGATGCACTTTCCTAGTGATTACCGAAATATTTACAGGTAGAAAAAGCTCTATTCATTATATGGTGTAGATCAGTGTTACAAAATTTCGCATGCTTGACTCTTTATCTATTTTCCATTCGATGAGATGCACACAATAAAATTACCTAGTTCAACCTATATTACGAACCACTATATGCATAACACAATGAATGATCAAGTTGCCACCATCATTGATACATAACACACCATAATTATTATATAACACATCATGATTGCTATATAACACAAGCATTGAGATACTTTTTTTGCCAACATAACAAAACAAATTCCAAATTTTCATCGCTTTTCAGCGCGATTTATGAGATTATGATACGCCGTGTGAAATGTTCGATAACAACACGACACTTACGAGGAATAAAGCGAAGTGCAACTCAAAATGTTATTAAACCAAGGTTTCTATTCCTCAACAATTCAATTCATCTATAGATTCAATTTTCAGCGAATAGCTAGAAGAATAGTTTATAAAGCTTCATGCCGACAAGTGATCCACACATTTCCACTTATGGATTGAGCCAAAATTATACGCAACTCTTCATCGTCAGTAGTTCCCATAAATTTTTGTGGCTTTCAAGGAGAGGAATGGTTGTTTGTTTTGTTTTTTTCAAATGCACCTACAGTATTATTTGTGGACTTTCATGCTCTCTACGAGCATAGAATCTAGGCTATTCATGATCGCCCCCAATATAGATATCTGATCAAAGTGATGTACTTTAGGCAAACTATTGTAGAAGGTACCCACTCGACACTGTAATATAAGACATTGTACTTAGCCGTATCAGAAATTCTATACGGTCACTAATGCCTTGATTTATAATACTTAATAATTTTGAAGCGAATTTATTGCATTCTATATTTACAGATGGTTAAGACCAGTAATCGATCGAGGCAATTTTTTTCATCCACGTTTCCTTTTTTGGGAGGAAAGTGATCGAAAAAATAAAGTAAACTATAACATTTTTTCACCTGTCGATAATCGAGAACAACAATTGGCTAAGGTGATTTCTTCATAATTTTGCTATCAGTAAACAAATATAAATCACATATTAAATGATGGGAAATTAAACAACGATTGTTCCATTTTTGCAAAGAATATCTTTATAATATTGCATAATGGATAGAATATTGCATAAATATTGCAAAAAATAAATTTTGCCGAAATGCAACAATTCACTTCAATTATTCCATCTTCCGAATGAAAAATCTTATCATGCAACGTTTATAATTGCAAAATGAATATTACATTCGTCGTCAACTTGCAGTACCCTTCTTTGTATACTGATTATGTTGTAGTGAATTTGCAATTTTTTGTTTTTTTGGAATTTTTTTTTGAATAATAAATTCAATTAGTGCTCCAAATATTACTCGATTATTTGCATGAATACGTTAATTGATAGCTGCTATATAATTCAATTTCCCAAAGAAATAACAGTATATTTCATACGATCGGAAGGTTTATAGGATAGATTTTTGAATATTTCAATTGATTATCACTCGATAAGGGATACCAGTCAAAGTTACAGTAACAGTAATTTTTTCGTACAATCAGGTATGTATTGCGTTTGTAAAATATTTGTTTTTGGATGATCTACACCAATGTTTCAGATATATCTTCCCATATTCAACAACAATATTCGTAGTGAATTTAATTCAACGAGCAAAGACAAGAGAGACAACAATTTGAGATATAGTTCACTAATGAAGAAATCCAACAACATATTCGTAACTCGGAAAAGAACACCGAATCATGAATACGACGACATTGCCGCATCAACAACTCTTCCACGCCGAAGTACTCCACACAACAGTTTCATGACGATTCATGAAAACAATGAAGAAGTTTCGAGCGCTAACAGCATATCACGACACTCAGATAGTGTCGTTTTATCTGAGAACGGCGGTTTGTTTCCATCGATGTCTGAACGCTCCTCAAATCAATCGTCGTTGCAAACTAATTCATTTCCAGATACAAGTACATCATTTTCATGTAATGTTGAAGTTATGCATCGAATATTTCATACTCCTACGATGATTGCATTCCCAAAGTCATCAAATCTTATTCGACCGATTAAAATGATCATGTATGGATCACGAAATCATCCCATAAGAAAGATCGATATTTCTGCTCATCGTTATCCACGACTAATACGCCATAAAATTACTAATATAAAAAACGAAATGTGATTGTCGTAGAAATTGGAACCATATTAGAAATGTCTGTTTAAAAAAAAATAAATAAATAAAAGAATAAAAGAATAAAAAAATCACTAAACATGACATGGATGCTGTTTTGAATAAATGTTTATTTCAGTTCATTGCATATACTGAAGATATTGATTGATTTGTACGATTTCTTTATTCAAATCTATTACTACGCTCATTTGCATATTTGCAATTTTACCGCAGACGTAACTCACATGAAAAGGAAAATGAAAAAGAAATTAATCAATCCTACCTAGTTATTGATATAATTAAAGATATAAAGTACAAAATTGAGCTTCATATTTTTTCGAAAAACAAAATTCGTTCATAATTCGAAATTGAAGAAATGCAATAACGCTACTAGTTGTAAATGCGGAAAAGAACTAAATTATATTTTACGCTAGCAAATAAAATCGACGATTTCATATACTTGTAGCTACATTCCTAAAAAGTTGACAAAGCTTTACTTGTAACGCCTTCCGGAAATACCACAATTTACTGAAATTGCATTGTTACGGCTTTGACTTGGGACATTGCTGTATCTGCTATAAGCATAAGTGGAGTATGTTAACATCATTGATCATGACTTCAAGAATCGTGTCGAAAAGAAAGAACGAAAGCAACTTTGCTTTGCACTCTCCAATACAACCTGTCTTATAACCTAAAGCAAACTAAATCGTTGCCACATTTACAACTCATTAAGAATTCTTCACTTAAAATGGAAAAAAGTCTTCCATTAATATAGCGGGAAACTTAGGTTGGTTCAAGTTGAATTTTTAAAAACAACTTGAAAACTTAAACTCGACCAAAACTCGAAAACTTAAACTATTTAGAGGCAATAATTCAATAAGAGGCAATAAATTTTCAAGTACAAAGTGAACAAAAAAGCCAAGTTTGAAGACAAAGATTTCACCTGATCAATATATAACGACTGACAACACACATATATTCGGGCAAAAAAAAAGAAAAATCACCTGAATGGTAAACAGTCATTGACGTAATTCCACAATGAGCAACTGTGCAAAACCTATATTGCCGGCTGTCTCTAGTTTTATGCATACTAATGTGCTCAATAATAACTATAAAAAAACGTCACTGTTATTACAGGTATAGGTAAGATTACAGGTAAGATTGCAGGCGAGATCTAAGTTAACGAGCGGTGCAAAAAAGAGCGCATAATTTTGGGTTATTTTTTGTTCAAATATGATTGATACATGCAATAATAAACGAGAATGCAACAGGAATGGCTAGCAGTGAGGATGTCGACTAGCGTTTTCTACGAGACACGACCGTAATAGGTAATGGTTCATTCCTTAGCTAAATAAGGTCAGCATACTTGTTGAACAAGGTGATGGAAGAGAAATAACGAAAAAAGGGAACAATAATATTTGCTATAGATAATCAATAACATAGGTATCGATAGAGAAAGAGACATATAGTCCGAAATTTGAAATGCAGCAAATAAAATGCACTATAATATCGAGTAGCTTCTGCAACGACCAAGAGTGGCATTGAGGGAACCGACTCATATAGGCCTCAGATATTGCCTGCGGCGGCACGAAAACATACAAGTTGATCAATGATATTATGTGAAGAACAACAAACCAGAATCGACTATACTAGTAAATTTGATCATTGCAGTGTTAGATTATAAGCTGATATCTTGCGTTGGCTCTTCGATGCCGCACGCAAGAGTTTCGTATTATTTTATTTGCTCAAGACAGCTGCTAGCATTTTCACATTTCCGGGGAAAGGGGAGTCAGGATAGGAGAGGAACAAGCAAAGCTTACAGGAAAAGAATGAAAAAAATGGTTGCATCAGGCGATTTTTTTTTGACAACGATTGATCATTATATGACGATAATTGTCCTATACATATAAATGGAACATAGAAGGGATTTTTCAACTTTGCAACGGAATCCAAGGGTGAGCATTTCCACTTGCAAGCAAAAATGTTTTAAAATTTAATGTGTGGATTGGCTATATCGGAATATTTTTAGATGTGAAAAAAACTACATTCTGAAAAAAAAATAAAAATAGAAATTACTAGATTAGTCGCTAATATTGTTGACCTATTTGTATGATGCATTCAAATTTGATAGGCTCAATTTTTTATCAATTTTTGTTGATGAATTTTCCATCATTTAGTTATCTATTTGAGAATTACCAACAATTTTATTCCCGAAAATTCATAAATACCTTTAATTGTTATTCATAAAGAATGGCAAAAAAAAGTCTGCAAAATATATGAAATGAAATATTATCTACCTTGGATAGCGATCCATCGCTCTTTAAGAGTTCCGTCGAAACTTATTAATTTGAAATATTTCAGAAAGTATCGCAAACGGTAAAAGAGGAATATTATTAAGCGAATTAAAAAAGAGAAACTAAAATGAAGGAAAAAAAGCTAATAAGCAAGATAATTTTTCCTCCAGAAGCTGATCAAAAGCGCTGCAACGAATTGATCTATTCTTTATAGGACTGTTGAAATGGAATGCATCATAACATTTCTGAGAAATGCACAATCTAATTTTTGCCAACATAATTGCTTAATCCTCCACATCCTTCATTTCATTCTCCCTCTTTCGCTTTCTACTATTTCTTTCACTCAATTTTGTGAGGGAACCTTTCACTTCGAATACATTGGCGGTGCTTGTAGAATGCAATGCAATGCAAAATGCAATACAACGTATCCCGTTGTACCAAGTTTATACATAGCAACGTTCCACTTTTATGCGCAACAATTAGTGACGGGCAATGCCCTTGGTTGATTCCGTAGAAATCAAGGATTGGCGACATCTTTGGCCGACCCTCCATAGAGAACAGTGATGGATGATTCTCGTGGTTAGCGGAATGACCAATTCCAATGTTTCGTAAACAGTGGGCAACCGATCGGACTCATTCGAAGTAAATATGCACATGAATTTTTAGAGAAATCTAACTCCGAAATCACCCAACAGTGATTACAACTTTCAAACTGATCTACCGACTTTGAGAAGATTTGTTAACACTCCATGCGCTCAAAAAATTTCCATATGGAGAAGCACTTTGCAATTGATCGAACCATAAAGTGCCTGAAAAGAGAATATTTTTCCTTTCAGATTTTTTTAAACGACTAATTCGAGTCAAAAATATTTATACGAGGAAGTATTTCATTTTATTTGTTAACATATCAATAAAACATTCGTTCACCTGATAAGTGGAATTTTAAAAGCTCATAGAAGCATATCAGTCCTCTTTTCTTGTTTTTACAACAATTTTATTAAGGCTCCATATCGATAAGAGCTCCCCCACAATTTTAGGAACAAAAACTCATCAACATGCTAGAGGAAATAACCGTTGATACAAATATTTTCCGAATAATTCCCGTAACTGATTCACTTCGAATGTATTCTTTAAAAAAAAGTCAAATGCACTATAAAATCTGAAATTTGGAAAATAGAAAGGATTTACTTATCTGCTTTCTAAACTCGCTTTCGTGAACAGGCGTGAAATATACGTTTCCCTCTATTTTCTTTTCGAGTTTTCTTCGTCTATATGTTGCTTGCCGAATACTTCAAGATGCTGACTCAAAAAAAACGGGCATTTCTCCTCGAGAGGTTTGCAAACAAAAATGCAAAAATTCCCTCGAAAAATGCCCTCTTGTTGACAGCAAAGCGGTACCCAACATATACGCACGCATGCTCACCCTTTATAATAAGCGCTGCGCGAACATCAATACAAGCAAATCGGAAGTTGTGGTTGTCAGGCAGTGGGACGTTCATTCTTTCGACCTCGGGGCCCCTCTTCTATTCAATGCACATTTCTTACCAGCCAGCTGGCACCAACCAGCCGAGCATCGCGTGCTCGACACTTCTCGCTTTCAATCGATTGCCGGCGCGATGCTTTATGACTTGTTGTCAGTCGGTGCATTTTGCAGCGCAAATCAGCTGCTTCTGAATTTCAATTGGAGCCGTTTTAATTCCAAGAAAAAATAGCCGCACTAAACTTTAGATATATTACTTGTAGCCAAATAATAACATTGAATATTTCAGAAAGAAGTTTCCATGTTTCAAGCAAAATTTTCAATTCTTTCGCAACTAGTTCTTACTAAAAAGAAGCTTACTTTATGCATGTTTAAAGTCATATCACGTTTAGTGATGTATCGTGTCCGTGTCGTGTCTGTGAGTCAATACACGTTTGCCTGCTAAATAGATTATTTTATGTAGGAAAACACTGAAGCTAGCGTATTGTGGAATTTTGCTAACTACAATATTCCTCTATAAAATGAATTTTTATTGACCTCCATATCGATTTGTCATTTTCGAGCGGAATTATTGGCGTTTGAGAGCATCTGAGAAGCGGCTAACCACGAAGAAAGGCGAACCTTTTGCAGAAAATCTGAATAAGTGGCTAGCTCAGTTGAGATGTGTAATCTTCGCTTTTTTTTTAAAAATTTTCGTCATTTTTGAAACCGGTCGGTCTTCTGAATGGTGAAGTTTCAAGTGATTTATCATGTTAGCTTCTTCAACAGAATTTTTCAAATGTTTTCATCTTTAAAAGATTATTTAATGTATACTTTCGCAAATTTGCATATGCAAAGGGGTTTACGTGTAGTTCCAACTCGGGTATCATCAAATAAATACCACAGTGGAGCCTTTTATGCCACATTTCACGTCGTCCATATGCAGACGTCAAAAAGGGCTAAAAAATTTGCATATACTTTACGCCAATCGGGTTATCGAGAATTCTGCATGCACTTTCGTCATTTTGTTTGCATATAATCGGATCAATAAAATACGAAGGAATTATTTTGCATATCTATTGATAGTTTCAAAACAGTTAATGAGGGAAAATAGGAGCTTTAAAACGCATATTGTGCCAATTTTTTTGATGCGCTTTCTTAATTGTTTTTATTTGTATTGCTTTAAAGCTTAAATTAGCCAATATTTTTAATGCATAAACTTTAGCTAGACGAAAGTCGACTTTGACGCTCATATGCCACGTTGCTTAGCAAGCTAAAATCTATGTAAACAACAGATGAATGTTTTTTTTGCATTGAGTAGTCAGGTGTCATTCACATGATGTATTCGTTCTTGGCTTGTCACCGTGTTCTTCACTATTTGCTGTTTCTACGCTTTAAGTTTGATTATTAATGTGCGTTTGATACTAGTAGCATTCCCCACTTCTGTTCATTGCGACATATGAGAATGAATGCAAGAGAGGCTAGCTGATACGATCTGCAGCTTTCGAAGACTAGACCAACCGGTCGCATTAATGTTTGAAAGAAAATAAAATAATATCTCAGCAGCATTCTACCGATCAATAAGTGAAATATAGTTGTAAATTTTATGTTTATATTTATGTTTATTTTAAAATTTGCTTATTTTACAAAGAAGGTGATCAGTGAGGATTTAATTTGATATTCAGCTTCTTATGCAAATCAAATGCCAAAATTTGTGCCTATAAGTTTTGTGATTTTCGATCCGAAATGACCAGACGAACAGCACTACACCTGCCGTGACATCCGGCAACATGGCCATCAATGACAATGTTGGACCTTATTATTGGGATTGTCGATGTGAAACCTCTTCTGTTGTTTGCCTTTTTTCTCATCTCTTTCCCCTGCTCACTCTTATTCATATGCCCTTCATGACCGTTGCAAGTTTGTTTCTACTGCTCAAATATTCCTTCGTAGCGAAACATTTAGAGGCATTTATGAAGTTTACGTGACACTTATGCAGATGATGCTTAAGCGACGAACAAATTCGCCAAATAAAACCAGTAAAATATATTTTTGAAACATTACTTGTGAATAATATTGGAAAGTATGAGAGGATAGACCTGGTTTTCTTTGAAACAACTGTGACATCTTTCACACAACTCATATTAAGTTATAAATTTTTTTTAAAAAAGAGTTCACTTTATTGGTCATAACACATAGGGTCAGCTCCTTTGAGAGTCAGCCCCCCTGATTTCAGCTCCATGATTTTCTATCAGTTAGGCGACATTGTATCACACTTCTGAAATATTGATTTTAACGAGGCAGTAAGCGAATCGACAAGAGTGAATCGGGTGTATGCTGTACGTGAGTGCTTGGGAGAGGCATATGTTGCTGCTCTGTCGACGCACGTCGTCGCGATCGACGAATGAGCCTTGAGTTGTCTTTTGCTCTACCAAACGATTTTTGCACGTAAGCCCTATTACCAGTTGGTGTGGAAACTCGTGCACTCGAACAGGCAGCCACGCATCATTCTTTCATGCTTTACTGCGATGTGCGGCTGGTAGATTGTTTCGTCTTCACTGCTTCGACTGGTGTTCCCCTTTCTACTTGTTCAAATAGCAACCTATTCATATGAACGTGTAATCGTGATTGGCAAGTAACCTTTTCGTTGGTTCGATAAAATTTCTTTAATTGCCTAATGCATTAAACGAAGCTACCAAATACAATATCCATCGTTTTCTTGGCAGTTTTTCCTAACCACCGATTGTTCTACGACTCGCTGAGCAATTCGCTCGTTTGTTATCCTTTAGTCTTTTTCGATCTTTTCTCATATTTCAGTTCCTTTTAATTTATTCATTCTGATAATATATTAAATAATGATATAATTTAAGGCTCAAGTAGTCGAAAAATAAAGATTTATTTCGATGGTTTATCGGTAAATATATTTAAATGTTTAAATATTTATTTATTTACTTATTTTTATCTTAAGAACAACGAGAAAAGAACTGGCTCAAAAGTTATTGGGAGAGAGGAACGAATACAAATTACCAATGTTAGAAGCTTGGATTAAATTCATATATGGCAATAATCGAGGTTGAATTGAATCTTTGTCCATATGAAGGTGAACTAACCGTAGTCGCTGTTCTGGCTGATTCAATTCGTTCACCCGACCACCATAGGGCTTGTCCAATCGCAGTATGGTTATGCGTTAATCAGATCTCGATGGTGACCGGGATAGGATAGTGACCCCATAGTTTCCCCACTACCTATAAAACGATCACGTTCTCAAAAAGTTTAGAATCGAAATTGTTCGTATTTCAATTCAAGTTTCGCGAATGACTTATTTTGAACGCCTTTCGAAGAAAAAACCTCAGTTGTTTTTTCGAAGAGTTATATTGTTGCTGATTTTTTTTTTTTGACTTTTCCGTCATTTTTATGTTCGATTCGAATGAGGGAAAGGAGAGAGGGGGGAGGGGATTTGGAGGAGGAATGTCAAAGACGATGAAGGCACTAGTTTTTCCCAACTGGGTAGTGGCATTGTATCGAGGCAACTACGCTTTTTATCGATGCACTCATATGTTCTCAAGAAAGTTGGAATTCTTTTCAGCGATAGAATTGAGGATGTTAGCAATTAGATATATCGATATCGTTGCATTACTAAAACATCTCACTTTGATTTATAGTGCAATATAGTTTTTTAATGAATTGACAGCTTTGAAACAATTTATATAAGCGATCATTACGAACGTTTCAATCGTTTTCATCGATCGCAATTGAATATTTTATCAATTTAGACGACAGCCGATCGGATCGGTCTACGATATGTCACTACGACTTTTGCATGGCTGCAAGCTACCATTCTTATCAGCGGTTTGTTAATTTCTTCTGTTAAAGATTCTTATAGCCTTTGAAAGTGCAGGCAATCAAGAAATCTCGCAAATTAGTGCATATTTATGAAAAATAATAATAAGAATATTTTCGACTTTTGTATATAATAACATCGTATTTGTTTCCGTTCAATTTATAGATAAAATTGTTTTAGGTGAATATAATGAAATGCATTTATTTGTATAAATCTTTCCTTTTGCTGATATAATTATGAGATGATGGCGAGGAATTAGCAACGTTTTGATTATGCTCTATTTTATTATTTATTTATTTATTTATTTATTTATTTATTTATTTATTTATTTTGAAACACCGACAGTTAATATGCATCCTTGTTTGTGAATCGTTGCGCCAGTCGAACAATTTCGAGATGTGCACGTCGATGCTACCACATTCTCTATGCTAGCGCATAGGAATGTGATCAGTATTGATCGATAGGGCAGCCCACATATCACTCAGACGTTTGATCGTATCGGTGCGTGAACGCTTGCAAGACTTTCAGTTGTTTTTGGATTAGTGTGCAGTCGGTGCTGCGTCGACATATCAGCATCGATTATGTGAGCACGGCGACAGCAGCCAGCCGATCTAGAGATCCTTCATGGCACATCATTGATGCACACCCTAATAAAAACAAAAAGGATATGATTTCATTGCACATGAATTATCGATCGGACTTTCAGCACTTCCAGTCTTACTTTATAACTAACCAAGATAGGTAGTAGGTTTTGTTTAGATTTTACAACTTCCGTCTTTAGATCAGTCTTTGTGGAGGGTCCTAGGGAAAGTTTGAGTGAAAAAGTTATGATCAATTTCAAGCGGCTCATCGAGAAAAGAGAATGAAGGAGAATTGAAGATGCTAATATTTGAGCTTCGAAAAGATTCAACATGATACGAATTATTTGCATTTGTTTTTTTTTTGCAATTGCAATTGCATTGCAAAAGAAATTGCAAAAGATTCAACTTGCTTCAACTTATTGCCCTGTTCGATTTGTGGTACATCGTGTTTTCATAGGGGTGGTTTATTTATAAATTATTGCGATTGTATTATCTATTAATCTTTTTTCTTGCAATTCTTAGGGGCATTTAGAAATATGATACTGAGGTATGCCACAAACATTGTAATTCATACAGTTATTAATTATAAGTATTTTTTTTAGCGTTATGCACTCTCAACGTCGAGCAGTGCACGAGCTGAATATCAGCCACAACCGTTGCATGAAGAGTGGGCAGCTTCTGCGAAGAAAGCGATGAAGGGCAAAGATCCCAACGACCTGGCTTGGCATACTCCAGAGGGTGTTATCATTAAGCCTCTCTATACTCCACTTGATCGTGCTTGCGACCATGACAGAGATATTGAAGTATGTTTATGAACTGGAAATTACTATTTGAATATTTATGATTGACTTCTATCATTTAAAATGTTTTTTATTGATATATTCTATTAGTTGTTGTTCGAGATTGCAGCTGTAAATTCCCGATAAGAGACTAATTTTCATTTAGGTGATGCTATACGGGAGATATCGTTTCTGAATAATAGGCTGTAGGAGATACATCTTATTCTTTCCAATGAAAAA
>JAAVTS010001131.1:3615-52362 GCA_022845575.1 Baylisascaris ailuri
GTTGAATGAGTTCCTTCTCATAATCAGGGATTCTTCATCGGAATAAAGGATGTATTTACCATCGCTAGATTTAGAAGGAATAGAGAGATTTGAATATCGGTAGGAATTATACATCTATGTTGGTCAAGAATTCGCGAGTCCTATAATATTGTACCTCATATAAAAGCTCGTTCCATTGAATGAATTTTCATCCTTAAACATTGTTAACTTTTAAACCCTTGGACTTATAATGTTGGAATACGATATTTTCTAATCTATACTAATTAGTTTCTATTTCATAATGAGTACTAGTTTGCTTTTAGAATTTTTCTATCGTCAATGTATAGAAGAAATGTTCTTTTTATTTATTCTAATAGGATCGTAAATCATCTTGTGTTCTATAATAGTATTAATAGGGATGCAATTTCACTGTTGTTTTTTTCTATCGTTATTAATCGTCATATGTGAGCACTTACGTATTTAATGGGATTATATTCATAGTCATAGAAAATTAAATTATTTGAATATTAGCAATAAAAATTTTCTATATTAATCTTTGATTTCGGAAAATGTGGAAAGAAAATTTTGTTTTTTTTCGATGATCACTAGGAATCAATACCCATTTTTCATAAAGTTTCCATTTTAAATCATTGTTAATATATTAATCTAATATATTAAGATTTATATCAATGGTGAGTAGTGCATGATAATATATATTAGAATAAATATTATAAAAATTATAGAATACAATATTAGTTTTTAGAATTATCTACCTAATATATATTTTGTTAGTAAATCTTAACAAAACTTCAACAGGTTTTATAAAATTGCAGTTAGATTTCTTGATTGAAAAATTGCCACATTACACTGCTAATACAATATTACCATTTTTTTTTTGGATAGCATTCAATAAAATTTTCTAACAATTTCAGTCTTTTTTTTTTCGCTCATTTTCAGGGAAACACGCCTTCGGAATTTCTTTACCTATCGTTATTTGGCGGTATTAATTTGTTCATTCTTTTCATTATCCATACTCATATCGGCAAGTGCAGTTCCACCAATTGATCTTCAGAAAGCAAAGTTAACGAATGAAGCTTTTCGAGGAACTGACGAAATATTTGTTATGAATTTCTTGTTAGAGGTAAGTTTAAAATATTTCTAATATGTAGGAAATCATAAGTTATAGCAATTGTTATTACGGTAAGCGTTAGTACAGTAATGTTGGAAAGCTGAAACATTTCCCATTTAAAAATATTGCTATGCGTTCTCCCATTGTACATCTTTTACGGCATATTTTTTATGAATAGCACAACACGTTGATACCTATACATCTATAGAGAGAAAACGTTACATTTTTATAAGACTACTGCTACAATAGAATATGGATTGGAAAACTACATATGTGTTTATCTATACCCGCACTGCCGATTGCATTAATAAAATTTTGACGTATAATATTGCCTCGACATTGAGCCAAAATTTTTTTGAGTGTCATAAATATTTCTTTTGTAAGTTCACTTTAATTCCGTTCATTTCATTAATACTCATCTTTTACATTCTGTGCTATCTTATTTTATTCCACTCTATTCTTTATTTCTGTTTTTTTTTCTATTCCATTAAATTAGAATTTTCCAAATTTAAGATATTGACCATCCAATTGCACCCAGTTTTTTTGCGTTTTACACTAAATTTAAACCACGTTAATGAATAATAATTCAAGCAATCTTTTTTTCAGCTTTTATGGTGTGTTGAATTTTTCTGTGCGATATGTTGTATATTATTTGCAATTGCATATGCAATAATTGGTTATACAACGATGAGTATTTATAAAGTGATAAACACGAACGCTGTCTCCACAAGAACGAAAGCATTGCAAAGACAATTAACACATATGATGCTGTTACAGGTATTTTTCTTTTTTTTTTGAAATTTAAGAAAAAAGGACTGAATGAACCAAATTTTCTCATTCTTTCAGAGAATGAGGAGGTTGCTAATAGGCGTTTATTTAGGTTATGACTAATTTTATTGAGTGTAAATATTTGGATTTTAAAATTTTCCACGAATCAACGGCTACTTTTTTGAGTGAATGATCGTATCAATTCTTATCAGTTAGTTACGCGTTTGAATTTCTATAAGAAGTACTTTTCCTTGAATAGCCTCTTTGCACTCAAAATTGTATGCATGACTTTTATTTGTCATCATTGATCTTGCATGAAACTCTTGCAAAACGTTTAGGAGAAGATTGGAAACTGTAGATGTATTAAAAACAGGGAATTAAGCTTGAAGGTGCTGCAGGTAATAGCCACAGGCGATTACAGTATACAGTTATGACTGCAGTATACAGTTAAAGTGTAAAAATGAAGTAGTAATAACAGTAACAAATGCTCATTTTTAGGCTATCTCACCTTTAATTTTAATGTTGGCTCCGTTGTTGGCATTCATATTGATGTTCTTAATGCGAGTTGAACTTGGCGATTATGCATCGTTGTCGGTCTCATTATTACATTGGCAACCATGTATTCATCCACTATTGACGTTATGGTTCGTGAAACCATTTCATGAGAAGATCGCTTCGAGACTTCTAAATCATCCCACAAATACAGTAATCCCAATTAAACTTATGTCACAGGCAAATTCGATTGCTCCAGTGATAGCTTATTCAACTAAAGACGCATATAAAGGGTGACAAGTAAAATAAATGAGAAATTCTATTAATAGAGGAATAGTGATTTCCCTTTTTTATAATCCTGCTAGTCTAAGAAGTCGATTATATAAGTCATGAATAAATAATGAAATATATGCAATAATATTATTCATATTTTATGATAATCGACTATGATTCATGAAGGTTCCTCGTGGAATTGACCATCCAAGCGGATGCGAAATTTAACTTGAGTAATTACAAAGTGGCTCGTTCAGATACGAACTTTTAGCTATTCTTGAATATCTTCATGTATTTTAGAGGCAATAGATCAATTGAGGGAATCAGATAAGTGCTAATGATAAGTTTTATATTATAATTCTTAATTTTTGTGATTCTACATTTAGCAACTGTTGAGTTTAATCTACTGGGCAGACAGATACTCGTAGACACATATGTGTGGAGTAAGACGCTGCCAAATTGTAAGCATATAAACTGCTGTGATGTCGCATTTGCTTTGTAGTTTATTGAGTTTCCTTTGAAATGTGTATATCGTTCGATCCAAAGAAATTATATTTGTTCCAATTTGTCCTCAAAAAGGTTTTTCACTTCATATTTCTTTATCGCATACAGTCAGCATCTACATCATTGAGACGGTCGAAAACAACAACAGTGGGACTGGAAAAGAGAAGATAGGGGGGAGTTGGGGAGGGGGGGGGGAGTGAAGGGAGGGAAGGAGGGAGAGAAAGGGGCATTCGCTTTTGCTGCACTTAAAGCAATATGCAAAGAAGAAACGTGGAGTAAGGATAGTGAAGTGGGTAGGATGAAGCTTCATACAAAATTTCTGTATTAACTACTAAATGCAAGTATTATCCGAGAGGTGACATTTTGGGAGGGGGAGGGAGAGGGACATTTGAAAATAAACACATGCTATTGGAGAAATGCGACGGAATGGTGAAATGTACAGCATGACGAAGATTGTCACAAGATTGTCATATATATATATATATATATATATATATATATATATACTTTGTAGTAATCGTATTACTTTTTCATCTGTATGTAGATATGGCAAAAATGAATTAAATTTTCCAATGAATAATTACCGTTGTGCACATATCCGATATGCATATTTATCGAGCAGCAATTCAATCAGTATCATTTGCAAGTTCATTTCCTTGTATAATTGTAGTTTACTCGGTTGGTCATTTATATAACTGCCAGATTAAGCGGTAGATATAAAAGTTACGTTTAACCCCCAGGCCGTCTTTTTTATACTTTTTGGGGTATTTTTATATAGTTGCACCTTTTCAAAGGAGGCATTTTTCATTCTGTTTAAGGCATCCGTATTTTTCAGCCGTTGTTTTTCTTTCTTTTCTGTAGGAACGTTTCATATTTTCCACTAACACTTTGCTATATGTTATTGCATACGTTGCAGTAGAAAAAGTCTGAAAGCTTGCAATTTCTGAGTTTTTTATCCCATTAGGGACATTGCAATTGTAAAAGCAAAATTAAATTGGAGTCAATTAATGACTTAGCCTAGTAAAAATAGCAAATTAGACGCTTGCAATATGAAATGCCCATTAGTCATAGCTAATGGAGTATTAGAGGGTCATTGATTGAGCAAGCTAAAGGTCATGTTGGCTTATACTTTAAAGAACTACTAAAGGAACAAATCGATACTAGAAAGCTGGTGAGTGAATTAAAATATTCAGTCGAAAATTTTAATTTAATCTTTAAGTTTGCAACTCAAGTTTACAGCTTATGTTTACAGCTTTTTAGCTCAAAATATCCGCCATCAAGTTTTTATTGGCCTTAAACGTTCAATATTAGTCTGCAACTTAATTTACTTTGTATTATTTCATTCCAAAAAAGTCGAGGCAAAGCTATAATTTGAAACAATTTAATTTAATTCGAACCTCTAGAGGGTGGCAAAAAAAGAAACTATATAAAGCAAACGTCTAAAAAAAAAATTTCTCTATCAACTTTCTAGTGCATTAAAATACCGAAGTATTACTTTTGTCATATTCAAATAGTTGCTTAGAATATTCTCTACAAATATGTTTTTTTTTTTTTGCATATACTTTTCGCTATCTTTTATACTGAATTAATTCTGTTTTCTTCTGGTTATCTAAAAAAAACATGTGATGTTCATATTTAGTTGTGCTGTATAAAAGCGTAGCAAAGATAACAAACAGTGCTGCAGATATGATGCACAATAGCCACACTTTGGATCATCGAAAAGGTGGGCTGTATCTTCGGCACTGTAATTTAGTAAGTACAGATGTATCATAGTAGATATGAATGTATTATTCCTCTAGCACCTCCCTCCACCCTCCCTCCCCATCTCCACTATAAGAGAACGTCTCCATCGTCTATATCTCGTATTCTTTGCGATCGCGATAGCTGCTCGACTTATCTTGTATGTTCTGTCTGATTCGAGTTGTGTTAGAAAGGTTTCTTTTGCAATATTTTCATCTCGAAGTCATCTTTTCTTGTTATCAGCCAACCTAGCGGAAATTTTTTCTCGAAGTAACCTCAGATGACAATTCGTCCATGTGGTCTACCCATTTTTATTCATAAAATGTTCCATGTTATGAGCTAATCGCCATTTTCAGTTTGTTCTTTTTTTTTTTTTTTGAACTACAATGATGATTGCCGTGCAGAGTAGATATTTCTTAGTCTTGCAAACATAAATAGAATATCTTATATTACATCTCCTTGAGAGTCTATATTTGCGTTAATTTCTTTCAATCGCTTATCATCCTTAGTAGCATATCACTGATGAGCAATTTATCATTACTGATAAGTTGATGATACTTAAATGATCCGATGCTATTTTTATCCGATAATATTAAATATTTTCCAACTTCTTTTTAAAGTGAAAAATTTGCACATGTGTAGCTGCAGAAAATAATTGTACTTAAGACCTGTAGCGTTTTTTTTTTTAAATATAAATATACGCAATTGTAGGGTTTTTTAAAATAAATATATGCAAGAACGTAAAACATTGAGATAAGCGGGAAGTATATTTACTTATGCCTGCCATCAAGGATATCTACTGTTTGTAACTGGCATGTTCGAAATATCGAACAGGCAGATACTAGAATGTTAGGACTATTGGACAGACAGATAGAAATGATTGAGAAATGATTACATCCGGCTGCTAGTACATCATTACCGATAATCTGCTATTTCGTAACGGAAATCCTTTGACGAAGGAGAAACCGAATACGCTTTTAAGCGAAATTTGGCATTTAATTTGTAACGAATGTTCACTTCATTAAATTTTTCTAGCAATGCAAAATTTCTAAAGAAAACCGTTTGATTTCACTGATCAAATATATTAGCTGAAAAGTCACTTAGCATGGTGATTTGTGCACTAATCACTTTTATTCGATTTTTGTAGCACTTATATTAGATATATTGTACGCAAAGATGGTCCTTTTTTAACTGTAATATGCAAAATTATATTCCTTCTGTTAACAATATTTTCTTCTTTCTTTTTTTTTTTTAAATTTTATATTTGTAATAAAAACTCTCTCGTCTCTCCGCGTTCAGTTTTTACTACAAATTGCTTCAGGCCGACAGTCGTACTCCATCCTCAAGTCCCTTTCTCGTTTAGTCTTTCGCCATATTTTCCATACCTATGTAGAGATCCCGAATGCTCATATATGTTGCCTTACTCGAGCTTCACTTAACATACAGTGCTATACAGCCTAAGCTACGCCTTTGAATAAGGCCTAAGCTTTGCCTCAAACGCCAAAAAGCCCCTAGATAGGTCCCGTCTCTCTTTAATAAATCATGGTCTAATCCTTAGTTAAAATTTAGGTGTAGCGATAGTTTGAAATGAGCTTTCTGTTAGAAGGCCTAATGCTAAAACTGTGTAGTACCCCGCTGATGTTTATTTACAAGATCATTGTTCATACTACGTATACATGGCTCCACCCTACTGTCTAATCGGGGGAAGGGGGGAGGGAAGGGCGGAAATGGATGCAAATTTCAGAGTTATCGATAAAATGTGAAAACTTTATCAACGAAAGCGAACAAAAGTTTGCTATGTGCGTAGAAATTTTAGATACTATGGAGAAATTTTGGTGAGAAATTATCTGAAACCGCAAAAATTTTCAATGCGTTTTGTGCATTTTTCTTTATAAAATTTTAAATTTTACTGTGATAAGATATGGTGTATGCCAAATTCTAAATTTTTATTTACAGGCTGTTATCATAAAATCCCCGATTTCCACCCAAAAATAATGACACACAAGTTCCCCAAAAATTTGGAGGTTAAAAATGAGTAAAGAAGAAATGTGGTGCAAAGGAGGTGTGAAGAGAAGGGAAAATGGGTTCTCAGCTTGATTTTTCAAATAGTAAGTAAACAAAAGTCACAGTTTCAAGCAATGCGAATCCCCAGAGGTTTGTATATCAACCAACGATTCAATGACGTTGTTAAATGATACTTTAGCTGGTTCAAAGCTAAATTTGCACTAAATTCGGCTGCGAATAACGGTGATTCGAAAGACAACCATATATTTCCCTTCATGAGAAAATACCGATGAGTTCCTGTTGTGATTAGCGAATGAGTATTCAATAATTTTTCTTTCTTTAATTTGTTCGCTAATTCCCATTTCAGCTCGGTCATATCGAAGTGATTTCTCCATTAGTAGTTATGCTGATTTCTAGCAATGGAATAACATTTTTTCTTGGAAATATCTCTAATTTGTTACTTATTTTTTTATGTCTCAAAGTCAACAACAAGGAGATCAAACACATTCTATGGGGCATTGTACTGATGGCAATTGTTGAACTCTGCGAAGGTGTCGTTCTAACCACTCTGCAAGTAGTAAGTGATCTTTGGTTTTTCATTCTTCTCGAATTAAAAGGGAGGACTATTTCCACTCCATTTCGTGTGAAAATGTGGAAAGGAAAATTTTTTCTTTGTATTTGAGTCATTCAGTGTCAGCAGCATACTCGCGTATGCAGGCATATGTATAAAGTGATAAACGATCAGTGAAAATTTGAAAGAAAACCCTAGTAACGGCATTCCACTAATCTCTTTTGATGTTCATGTTCGCCTTGATTGCCTGTAACATTTTTATCAATCCAACGTATGATAGAAAAAAAGTTTAATTCAAAAATTGTGGCAATTAAATCCGTAATTCCGGAAAAAATCCTTCTTACTAATTATCTAATATATTTGCATTTGCATGAGCATTTTTGAATTAGTGGACGATTATAAAAAAGCTATTATAGAATTTTCAACCTCTTTGATGAAATCCTAATAAATTTTTTTTTCAAAGTTAGTAAATTGGTCTTCTTGAAAATATTTTCCCAAATTTTTTCCCTTTTCCTTTATGAGTTTTATTGTATTTCAGGATTTGCAAGATGTTAACGGCGTTCCTTCAATTCTACTTCTTGGTATTGTCGCCGATTTTCCACCCTTTGTGGCAATATGCTTCTTTATTGCGTTTCTATCTTTATTGATTTCGAGACTGTTTGTTTTACCGATGAGCTTCCTCTATCGTTATGCCTTTATTTGCAGGTAAGGGTTGATTTCATAGTGACGTTTATTTATTTATTTATTTTTTTGACTTTATGTCAATGCCTTAGCTTAATTTATACAGCTAACTTACCGCTGATTCCTCGTTTTATCGGAGGTAGGTGTATGCTAATTTATTCACAGACGCAACCGTGACGAGAAAAATGCGTCAAATTATAGGCCTATGTCGTAATTGTCTGTCATGTTGAAATTCCTCAAATTTTGCGTTTACGCACAATTTTATATTGCAGGGGATCGAAAATACCATATTCCCACCTTTTTTTTATTAAAAAAACCCTTTCTAACACAGACTTATTCATTATAAATCATAAACGAAATAAATCTCACAAAGGAAAAATGTAGAAACTTAGAATTTCACTAAACTTTCACCGAACAAAGTGCAAACTTTCAGTCTAATCTCAAGAAAGCTTACAATAGCGTTATGCAGCACATAGATGACGATATTGATAATCTTCCCCATCTTAATGCGAGAATAATACAGCACAATAGCATGAACAATAATGAAGATAGGCTCCGAAGTAAGAAACGTACCGTTGAAATTGCATATTAACTTTTTCATTCTACTGTTCTAGCCGCTCCTAACATCCTTCACCCTCGCAGGGATACGATTCATCGTACTGCACAGTACCCCCATAGGGATCCTTTAAGTATATCAATTCGGATGTGACCTACAATGAAGATAGAAAGTGAGTTTTTACAGGAATTGAAAAGTGGAGATAACGACTCTGTGAACAGTGAATAAAGGGAGGGGGGGGGAGAGGGGGAGCAAATTTGTTGTGGATACGTGGTAGTTTTTGGTTGCTTAACAAGGAGAGTGCTACGTTGAGGGATTTTTCAACACTGCATCGGTGGTCGATGCGACCATAAGTTATGAGCACTTTGTGGATTTTCATAAAGTCTGGAGTTTTGGCTAACTCGAAAATATTGTGGAAATCCCAATAAATCCCAATTTCATGCAACTCCACAAGGGATAGATACATACATAAGTAGAGTCATAGACGTGGCCTTAACATGGCTTTATGAAACGACTTTTAAAAGGCACGCCACTGATCTGATATGAGTACAAATATGCAGTGAAGCATGCTAAAGCACCATACGCGTTTTTTGTATTTTGCTTGCTTTGCCAACAATTTTCATAAATAGCAAGCAAACAGCAAAATATGCAAGTAGTGCCTGCATATTTTATGCGATATAATTGCCCATATGAATCCCTTTTCTGCCGCTCAAGCAGTATCGATAGTTTTAAAGCGCTTAAAAATTCACTCTCATCCTCCCCCTTTCCGAGAATTTTTTTTTTTCAAAGTTGATAATATAAACTGACATATGAAAAAAAAGGTCACTCTATAGCGCATAACAAAGTTAATTCCAGGTTCACCAATTTAATTCTAGGATTCTAGGTTCACTAGTTTAATAATAAGTTTGGTTATTTCCACAAGTTCTCATAATTCTAGGCTCAGAGACCCCTAGGTTAGCACATTTGCACGAATATGCACAAATCTACAAATGCACAGATAAAACACCGCCATAATGCACTTTTGCAAAGCAAATTTGAAAAGTGGAGAAAAATGAAGACAAAAACTACTAAAAATCAGTGTGTGGATTTCCATTTGTTTTTCAATTTTTTCAAAATGTTTTTTAAATTCTCCATGCGAAAACTTATTTAATTCATCGGAATGATTTTTTTTTCTTTTTTTTTTCAGGAAATTATTCCTTCAGAGATTCTTCTTATTTCCCAATTTAATACTCATAATAATTGTTTGTAATATAATCTCCGTTCTTGTATCCGTCACCACTATTCCATATACTCACATCTATAAGCCACAGCTTAGAAAAGGCGATTTACAAGCATTTGGCGATATACTCGTGATCAATTTCCTCTCAAAGGTTAGTTACAATCGTGTAAATTTCATTGTAAACACTACCAATAATTACTGAATTCTTAGGGTGTGTTTGATGTCATTCGATTGGGGGAATGCTTGAGAAGATGAACAGCCATCTTGAATAAGTTACAAGGCATCGAGTCTTATTTTTTATTATTAAAACAAGAGTTATTAGCCACATTTTGATTCTTTCAGATGATTCTCTAAAAGTTTTGAATTGGGGAAGATATGTTTCGGATCAAATACATCTTTGCCCATCTTGATAGATTAAGAAATAAACTCAAAGTAGGCATTACTGCGTTACCTATAAGTATACATAAATAGGCACAGAATATACAAATGCTAAATCCTAATAAAGGTGGGAATAGGTGAATATCTGCTAGCATTTCCGTTCTACGCTGAACTACTATCAAATGTCATATTTCTTGTACTATTCAAGTACAATGACATATCTTTTAAAAATTGAATATTTATTAATCATTTTCTTGTTATTATCATACATATCGAGTTATCACATCATATAAAACCCACATACATGAATGAATTAGGTACATAAATCATACATACAAGCACAGTCATACATGAACAGGGAAAAAACCTGAAAATTTTCAGGTCTGAATAAGTTATCACCAGGAATTTTTACACTCATCTGATAATGAAGTACCGCTCGAATCAGATTACAGTCTCGAACAGCCGCGATCAAAAATAAATTACAATATTGAACAACCGCGATCGAAAATAATTTTATAACTCTTCTATGTATTTATAACATATAATTAGGTTTATTATTTAATAAGAGAATAAGTTTTTTTGCAGTTTATTGGATGGAAATTGCTCTATTGTTTCGTTTTCATCTTATTATTCATAATTGCTTATACTATAATCGTTTATACGACAATTAAAATACAGGCCGCATTGAACGTAAGCGCTATTTCGCCGAAAACGAAAGCACTACAGAAGGAACTCAGTCATGCGATGCTTTTACAGGTAACCATTAAAAAAACTTTCATAGAGTTTTTTAAAAATTTCTTTTCATAAGCAGATTTCTTTCACCCCAATGGAAGTATGAAATAAATTGCTTTATCAATTACTTTAAATTGAAACTGTAAATTTTAGCACAAAAATTGCTTTATAATATATTTATTTTTAATGAGAATTACATCGTTGATCTTTGATCTATAATTATTATGAACACTGAACATATTTCACTAAGGAATCGTCATAGCGATAAAGTGTATAGAAAACGAATCGAATCCATAGTCGAAACTTTATTTTTAATATATTTTATTCGAGTTAATTGTTTATATGTGGAAGTAATATCGCACGAATGCCATTTAGCATTTATGCAAATATTTGCCGTTTTTGCAAATGAACTAGTTCATTATAAGTGTGTTACAAATATGTCCATCTGCTCATTCATTAGTTCATTTGCATATTTGAAAAGCATTCGAGTAGTCAGATTATGAATTCGGCTACCGATAAACGAAATTCAATGGACCCTCGTAATCAGTGTAGAGCCGAATCGATGAGAGTTAAGGCAACTTGAATAATAAATGATATGTCCTATTGCTTACTTGTGACTTGAACGATCCTTAGTGAATTCTTAGTGAAGTGAAGTTTAACAAGTGGTTTTAAGTTTCCGATTATCCAGAGAATAATTCAATTACGCTGTGCCTATCAGTTAATCAATAGAACTGAAGAGGAGCGTGGACTTATGTGCAAACTGCACATGTAATCTGCTAGTGCAGGAAACTGATAGGAACTGTTTGTTCAACTCGAGTCTCTAAAAAAAGATCCTCATTTTTGGGCAGTAATAGAATGTTTTATGCAAGTAAATAATAATAATAATAACAATAATATTAATAAACAACTAATAGTAACAAAAAATCCAACTTTTTTTAACTTTATTTATTTATTTATTTATTTATTTATTTATTTATTTATTTATTTATTTATTTATTTATATTTATCTTTATCTATGCATTTTAGGCTAATATACCGATTGTGTTCACAGTTATCCCTGTGATCACAATAAAGGTGATGCTTCTCAGCGATTTACAACTTGGTGGTCAAGCATCATTAACGATAACATTATTGAGTTGGCAACCATGTGTTAATCCAGCTTTGACGATATGGTTTGTGAAGCCATCCCGCAACGCTGTTGTCAGCAAATTTTTGAGACGATCATCCACTACGGTAGTATCTATCGCTTTGACATCTCCATTGTAAAGATCAGGTGCTACTTAAATTTAAAAAATAGAAATAATTATTAATAAAACAATGAATGCGAAGGTAATGAGCGAAGCATACTATATAGAATAAATAAAGTTGCAACCATTCACAGAATATCTCTTCGAGATTAAAGTTTTTCACATCTCTTTTCACACATCGCTAAGCGAGAGAAACAGCTCGATTTCTCTGGTCACTCTCACGAACAGAGACGAAAAATTTCCCATTCAAAACTAGTGAATTAGGGGGTAAAAAATTGAAGAACAAATGCTATGCTATAGGATTTGCATTGGCATCAAGGAGTAACTAAATACTTATATCGATGAGCCATAGGCCAATATGATTTCTAAGCCTATTCAATTAACCAACAAATTTGCTCTCCTCTTCACCATTCCTCCCACTTTCCATGTATGACTTCATACTTATATTTCTGTCCATCTTTATTTTATTTTTTTTTAAATCGAGAATATGCCACAATTGTTGTATTGTTGTTGCTATCCTTCTCAGTTCTGTTTAGTTTTCATCTTTAAAAAATGAGCTCATGTCGATTTGGCCTGAATTCGATTTCTGCAAAAATAAGACACTTTTTATTTACTGGCAGTTGTATTGCATAGGTTGTACAGAACGTGGAGTTCTTTCTCTGAACTAAAAGTTACAGGGATCGGAGGATCAAAGGTGACGAAATACATGAGTATTTCGTTTCATTTCACAATATGAACGTGATATTTTGCGATGAGGTGCAATGAGCACTCTACAGTAAGATTATATTAGTATATTACAGTAAGACCATATTACCTTATAGTAAGATTGTTCCATTTTACCTTGCGGTCAAATTTGGTATTGATTCAAAAATCAAAGCTCAGATTTCGTCGTATCAAGATATATGTGAGATCACTTCGACATATGATGCGTGAATGTGATGCATAGCCGTATAGAGTTTAGAGTAAAGAAGGCTGAGAAAAGCCTATGATAAACAAGCAGAAAAAAAGTCATAAGGAAGGCCACGAGAGCACATCTCCATTGTAACAAACTCTTCTTTTTCCTTTTTCAGGTGTAAGTTTTTTTTCCAAAAGTGGCGAAATTCATAAGCTCAATTCCTATTTAAGCAAAATATTTCTCATTCCTATCACCTGTCTTCAAATCTGTGAACATTATGTGATACCTGATGGCTCACCTTCAGGATCGTATAGTATGCCTTATTCACTTATGATGTAATAGAAGCGTTGCATTGATGAAATTTTCTTTGTCGATAAGTTCTAATATCGTTTGTTTTCTTCATTCGCCAACCTTCTTCAGATTCGGTGGACCTGTGAATAAACTACAGGTGATCTTCAATTAGCACTCGTTACGCAACCACAGTACTGCTTTACACCAATCAAGATATTGCACTACGCGCTCATGATGCTGATTAGCGCAATCCACATGGTACAACAACCTCTGTTCGCCGCCCAGCCTTCTCTTGCGAAACTTCGACGTTGGCATGCTGCCCGTAGAACGCTTGATTTCATTGGTTACCTTCGTTGGCAGTCGTTACCTTCCCCTACAATACTCCAAAATGGAATTCGCAGCCACACACTTTATAAGTCGTCGTTATCAGCCTCTTCAGTACTCCTTTTTCTGGTAACTCATACCTCTTCCAAAGAGTTCGTTGATAAAATAGATATGCTTCGTAACAATGCACGTAAGACCAATATGCACGGATAAACCTTTTTATTAAACAACATGATATATACAAAGTGCAGGAAAAAATAGCGTGACAATGTTGAAAAACGAGGCATCTGAACGCAACTGTGTACATGAGATCGTATAAACTTCAGGTAGATTCAAGCTGCAGCCTTCTTTGCTTTGGGAGCGCTCTTTTTCACCACCTTTGGCTTCGACGCTTTTGGCTTTTTAGGGCTGGCTGCTTTCTTCGGCTTTGCTGCCGCTTTCTTTGGCGATGACTTGGCCTTCTTTGGCTTTGCGACAGCCGCCTAAAATACACACGGAATTAATCTCTGCTATCCGCTGTCATCTAAGCCTTTACATACTTAACACACCAGTAATATGCTAAACGGTGGGTGGGATACTGAACACTCAACTCACTTAGAGAGGTGCAATACGTATATACTATGCCATCCACATCATCGATCTTTTCAGCACCAGAAAAGCCAACCTCCTCCCCTCGCCCGCCCCGCAAAAAATTTCAAATATACTCGCCTTGGCACCCAATTGTTGATAACATCACAAATGACTTGGCCTCATCTGAAACACTATCCTGCAAACTAATGTAGCCAGCAGCAATGCTTGATGAATGTGAACGGCTCGGTAGTCTGACTCACTAGGATATGCAAATATGCTAGGAGTATGTAACTATAAACCAAAGTCAAGCTCACGCCAATAATCTTTGGTAGAATGGAATTGTAAGCAAGTGAAAACTATTCACAAACTTTTTTCGGACTCTTCGGCTTCTTGGCTACCGCTGCTTTTCCTGCAGTCGTCTTCTTTGCTGCTGGTTTCTTGGCCTTGACAGCTTCGGTTTTCTTACCCTCACCAAGGCGGAATGAGCCAGATGCACCAGTGCCTTTTGTCTGTTTCAATGCACCGGTCGAGACGCCACGTTTCAACGCTTGCCTCAGATGAGCGTTCACCTGCAATTGATATAACATTGCTCCAAGTCGGACATGACGCCCACTACCTTCCCGGAATAACTTGCCCCCTCTCCCTTGCTTCAACTTTCTTGGCGCTTTCAAAACGATCTGCTTTCTCAAGACAACAGAAGTAGTGCTTACGTCGAAGCTACACTGCTGAAAAAAGAATTTCAGCTCCCAAACGTTGCTTTAGAAACTGAGCCGATTTAGGCTCACACCTAACTAATCCAATTTTAACGTATTTTCATATTGCCATAAGCTACACCCAAACCGATCCTGGCTGCGACCCGCATTGATATGACCTTAGGGGATCGTTGAAATCAAACCTCACGAAGTATGCGAAAGAAGTGATTTTGGACGGACAGCAGGGTTAGAAATGAATTTGAAAAACTCACAATGTCACATTACTTCATCCTCAGTGAGGCTCCTAAGCCAAAGAAGTAAATCTAGAAAAGAGTACATCAGCCACTTCCAACAAAAATCAGAAACATGAAGCCACATAAATATCGGGAAACGATCCTAACACGCTAGTCGACTACATTCAAATGGAAAGAAAATCACCTACCGCAGTCAGGTTGTCGCCCACTTTGTAGTGTTGGAGAATATATTTCAAGATTGCGGCACGGCTCGAACCTTTCTTCTCTTTAAGCGCCACAACTGCAGCTTTCACCATATCTCCATAGGCTGGATGACTGGCCGGAACTTTAGGGGTTTTCGGCTTTCCGGAAGCTTTAGCTCTCTTCGCAGCTGGCTTCTTGGCTTCAGTTACCGCCGCTGGGGCTGGAGTTGCTACCTCTGCCGACATTCTGGCCGAAGAAAGATTACTGACGCGAGAAACACGTAACAACGGCAATTGAATCCAACGAAAAATTCGTACGACATCAGCGTTCTTCGTAGCTGCGTTATATGCTGCGATGCAAAACTACGCCGCGACTCCTCGCCGCTCTTTCATTTCATCGTGAAAAGACCTTCAACCACTGGTAAGTGTTACTGAGTTAAACGACTATAACTTTTTCTGAATTGTTTGAATTTGAATGAAATTTTTGTTGAATGAAAGAGCATTACCTTAGCTATCTAACGGATATACATATTTGACAGTTTTCTTAAACATTTGCCACAAAATGAGGCATAATTTAAGTCAATGTGAAAATTTTTTCAAAAATTCACATTTTCAAGTATTATTTCATATGAATTTCTGTCAGAATTTGAAAAACTACTTTCGTCACCATGTAGCGAAGACAGTGGACTATAAGATTGCCAAAAAATATGTTCAAAAATTAAATGCATTAGTTGTTTATCATTACTTTTACTTGATGATATCTACAAGACGGTAAACTTTCAAGCTCGAGTTTCTCAGCAACTGAAAAAGACAGCGCAATAAGATTGGCATCTTCAGAATGGTCTTGGAAAGCAGATTTCAAAAATGCCTACTTCATTGAAATCGATGCAGTAGATCGTTCAGAAAATATGGCGATAATTCCTGAACGCTTTCGTTGTTCAACACACCCTTTGTCGCACTTTGCTGTCTCCGATGTTCTGTTGATCCGAGTTTGTATCTACACCCTAATTTTTCAGTAAATATTTTTGAGAGAGGTTTTTCAAGAACCTGAAGTGATTGAAATTTAAAATTTCAACAGTCAAAAGCTCCAATCGTTTCATTACGAATGCAGTATATGATAGCGTCACAACGGTATGTAGTTATTGTGTTGCATTCCGCAAAAATGTCTTTGTTTCAAAGAATATAACACCAAATCAAATAATATTACTTCAGGATTTACTTTCCAAATATTTTTTTTGAAATTTCACTAATAAAATGCTCGATATATATCTATATTACTTGCTACTGGATTTAGTTAAATAAACTTTTCAGTAAATCAACTTTCAGTTGCTAATGTTGATCGATTCATGCTACCATTACTTCATTTAGCAATATAATTGTGAAATTTTGGAAAATTTTAATTTTTTATTTATTTAAAATAGACTCCAAAGTAAGTAAAAAACAAACAAAAATGGACAGAATGATGAATCATCCACTTCTGAGCTCTTAAAATTTACATTTTTTTCAGCATATTCATCAGATCATGAGCACTAAATGATATATCATATTCTTATGTATGTTGAAATTCCAAACATCAGTACAACATTACTCTACACTTCTTGATGAAATATTCAACAGAAAGTTTTGAGTATATGTTAACACATATCATTAATTGTTCTAAATCATAAAAAAAACATCTGCAAATTCCAAATATCGGATTCGCACTTATGACTTGATACTGATATTAGTCACTCTTCAAATACGTTGAGTGGGGTCACAAATGAAGTTGATTAATAATTTTGGAGAATACCTTTCCCAAAACTGACAATTATTTTTTACCGTTCAATAACGCGCGTGCCATTTCTGTTTCTTTGTTGTTTTGTTTTGCTTTTCGGAAGTGTACACCAAAAAGCAACTTTGTTATATCTGGGGATGTTCAATGTGTTGCATTTAAGGATGCTCCCTTTTGGAAGCGAAGGGTTTTCCTCTCAAATGCAATGTGTTCGGAGATTTTCAGATACCGTATTCTTTCACTCATAAGCCCAGAGCTTTTGTTGTACATAACGTATTATAAAGGATATCGCATGTCGAGCATTTTCTAGCGATTACTATGTATTTGATAGATTTGCATTCTTGAGAGAGTTAATGAATGAAGCAGTAAATCATTCTCAGGTTAAGTACAAGCTTCGATTCAACTCAGCACGGAAGCCTGAAATGCTCTTTTTGCAGTTACTTATACAACTTACCAACTCTACAGTTTTAACCGTTCACTTATACTGTCGATACAATATGCTCTTCCCTTATGCAATCCACCTAAATCTTCCATTAACTGATGCACTCAATAATCATTTCACATTCGTTATCCAAGAAGAAAGCAATAACAGTCGCCACAGTATTGTTTCTTTTCCATGTATAATTACTGCTTCAATCCGGCGTTCGGACAGTCTTGCGGTTAACAAAGGTGCTTGTTATAATAACAAGTCAATTTGTTAAATATAACACGTGCAAAAGATAACATATTTCTTTCTAATAGCTATCCATTATCTAGTACTTGCGATATCAAACCTTAAATATTTGAGTAGAGTATATGCGGTTTGTTGGCTATATTCAATGACACTGGAGCATTCGCCTATTCGTTCAAAAATCACTCCAAAACGCCTTATTCCGTTTTTTTCCACAATGATAAATGTTTAGCCGTTCAAACAAATACTTGGGGTTTGTTTTATGTAAATAGTCAACCTATACAATAATCCTTCCTCTATTCATCTAGATATACCTGTCCATTTATTAACACCTTCCATTACCTTTCACAGGTTCACTTGCATATTCAATTATCTGACAGATGAATTCGCTTTATAAATTAGCACCGACATGAACGTTTGGCTAATGAACATTCTGGCAACAAAATTTGCATATTTATTAAGAATTCATAGAAAATTCATCGCAATTTGCATATATATGTGGATACATGGACAGTAAATATCAAACATCTATTTGCCATGATTCTCGACGATTCTTTATTGGTACACACAGATAACAACGATTACCGTCATATCCAATCCGATCCATTTATGTAAGATAACACTGTCCAAATTGTACAATATTAATCAATAATGATATACATTTTTGCAGTGAAAACAGTGTTCTGCGTGGATTTCCACTTCCACGTTCAACGAGTCTAAGAATGTGCTTCTCACTGATATCGTTAATGCATCCACTCTTCCAGCTTTTAAGCTGCGGTTGAATCATTTCGATCTACACACTATTGCTGCTCTTAAATATTATATATCTATTCGCCTTAATTGTAGCTTTGCGAACGTTTTACTCGTTCTTGCTGTTCATCATGCCCATATACTTTTGTATGTTTTCCCACTTTAGGACGTTCAAATAAATAAATGAATGAATAAATGAATAGATAAATAAATAAACAAACAAATAAACAAATAAATAACCACCATGATTATACATAACTTGACAATTAATTACTTCATAATTTGAAACGAGGTCCATTACAATCAGCTGAATTCATTTCAATTCAGATTCTTTTTATGTTGATTTATTTATACAAGCAATTTTTTTTTTTTTGATTTGCAAAAAAAAACACATCGTGACCACCGCTGTGGCGCATTTTCCTGCTATTTTTTGAAGAGAAAGTCATCTTTCTCTGGGATGATTGACGAACAAAATTTGTTTGTTCGTCAAATACCTTCGACAACTTTTTATATTCATTTTTTTGCGTGAAATTTTTGGGACATCGCCCAACATTCCTGGTTTACAGATTTCTTCGCGTTTCTTAATTTCTCGCTCGCATTCATGAGTAAATCAGGGATGGGAAGAAGGGGGGGGGGGGGGGCTGTGTCTGTGTGATTTTTTAAGCTAAATTAAAACGTTTCACTGCGCCAAAGTTTCCATAGTTTTCATTTGCCTTGGTTTATTTCAAGAACGTTTCGTCGAAACGATGGAGGATTCAGCTGAAACGTTGAGTGATCTGATCGAAAAAAGAGAAAATTGGAAAATAAACGCTGAGAAGAATGAGAATGGATTTTTTTTTTTGAAGTTTGGATAAAATTCTCAGAACTGAAAAAAACGTAAAGGAGTTAGTTTCAGAAGCAAGAAAGAGAAAATAATGTTCAAAAGAAAAATAAAAAAAGAGAAGACTATGGAAATTAAACGATGTTTACAAAATCCACTTATAAAAGATAATTATATATATATATATATATATATATATATTGAAAAACTTATTTGTATTTTCACTTTTCTTTTCTTTCCTTTATTTCATTGTCTTTCCTTTTTTGTACTGAGTTATGTTTGCTATGGGGAGATTTTTTATGATTTTATGGCAACGAAATAAAACGTTATCAGCGTCCAATCTCACGTATGAATGTCTCTCAACATGTTTGTCTAGTTTGTTTTTTTCTCTCTCTCTCTCTCTCTCTCTGTCTGTCTGTCTATACAGCATTTCTTTATGAATTCTCTAATTCTCAAAATTCTTAGTCGTCTGAAATTATCGTTTCTTTTTTTTTTCCGAGAAATCCCTATGTGAATAGATTTTATTCTCCTCTTTCCATATCCATGCCCTGGTTTTTCCTCGTGGCATGGTTAGAACGGATTTCTTTGTTCTGCTTCATCATCGTTTGCCATATTCAGAAAGTTTTAAGAAGGCTAATAAAACTGATCTTCCATAAAAGCTTCCCTAAAGGAATTGCTCTCGATTTTCCACAGGTTAAGAAATAGAGGATTGACTCTTTAAGTTCGAGCAGTAAATTACGAGCATGCGGTATCAAAAAAATATTATTTGCATGTATCGAGGCCATTCAACTACAAAGTAGTACCTTGGAGTCTCAAATACCTTCGTCCCAAAATGAAATAAAATGGTATTTTCTAATGACGCTGCGATGACGGTATTTTCTAGTATTATTTCCCTTTCTACTTTTTTTTAAAACCCCGAATTCAGCAACAACTCGGAAAATTCATTGCGGTGAAATTGTTTCACTTGAAGTACATTCGGCCCGGTTTATCGCCACCTTCTACAGTATCCAATACGATAACTGCCAACGTTCACTATAAATGCGTGCCTTCATCAACCTCCTTATTTGCATCTCCAGGTAGTTGTTCGTAAAACTACTATATTCTGAATTATGTAAAATCTGCATATTTCTTATGATTTCATTTAGTCACTATTCGTCTAATCCCTCAAACAATAAACGAATTTGCATATTTTGAAATGTCGCGCCTTTCACCCAGTCTCCCATCGTTTCTGATCGATTCTAATTAGCAATGCTGTATTTAGCGAGGAATGCTATGCATTCTCATCGAATAAATAAAGCACTATTCACATTTTCCTCGACGCTAATGAACCGAACCAATTAAAATGAATTTTATCACTTAGCAATTTGATAGAATACGATGAAGAAAATATTATAAATTATTCGGCGGAAAGCTTTTTTACAGTATCATTTAACATCACAACGACCTACTTTATCGTACTCAATAATTGATGCACTCTTTTCGAAGGTGGATGGTTTCACATTCATCATCAAAAACGTTAGGCTATCAAAGAGTTCATAAAATCAGCAACGGTGAAAAAGATTCGAACTCAGCTGTTGTCAAGAAGAGTTATGAAACCTGAAATCGCGGGCCTTCGATCACCCATCTCGGATGTTTTCGGAATTGTGATAGCATCGAGGAACCTTTCATTACGGTTTCTCCTGCTCCTAAATTTCCTCTCGTTTTCCTTTTCCCAAGGAACTTTCCTCTTCTTCTTTCTCTCGAATCATTCCTTAGCTAAACTACCGAACGATGTATATAGTATTATTGGAATTGAACAAGTTTTTTAAATATGCAAATTTCTGAAAAAAAAGTGACACAAAATGAGAGTACCCCGCACACCATAAATCAAGGCTGCTCTCAATAAAATGGAAAAAACCTCCAATTATTTTTTCATTGTTGTGCAACAAATTTCAGCTGGGTCATTGATAACTTTTGCTGCCTTCTCAACAATCGATTGCTGTGAATGCGTGTGAAATTGGCCAAAACGGATACCGTAAAAGATAAAGTATGAAAAAAAAAAACGGTTTAAACCCATGGAAGCTTTTTTCGCCTTAGATTTCGAGAACTGAATCACATATCTTTATTATGAAGAGTTCATAAAGGGCTAGAGATAATGTAGGCCTGTGTTAAGCCTAGTGTGTTAATGTCATATAACAAAGTTCTTTATTCAAAGCCTAGTCTCATATTATATGCAGCACACTTCCTGCTAGAGATAACAAAGGAATTTGTTATAATAATGAGCGCTTTTATTAGGCTTAACACTTGACATTCATCAAGAACCGCTTTGGTGAAGAGATGTGCTGATCATCTCACCTATTAATTACATCGTGGACTATCGGAGGGATCGTTATGATTTATGTATGTGCATAGCCTCTCACTCAACAGCGTAAATGAACACTTTATTTTATCTCTTCTCTATCTTTTTTCAACGCTATTTTATCCTTTCTCATACTCTTTCCATTTCATAAATTAGAAAAATCATTTTGGCAGTTGAAAATTAATGACCTTCTTACTTTTGGCCTAATCACCAAATAAATTTACACCAAAGCGATTCAGAAAATCAGCAAAAGCAAAAAAAAAAGAAAAAAACACAAAAACATTTGCAATATGTAAATATTACGAGTCATTGAACAATATCTCATGGATTTTTGAGAATTCCTATTCAAATTTCCATCATTATCATATCACAACTTCCTACGATAATAGCGGATCACCTTTCTCTATAAAATTCATTTAAAAAAAGATTTGAGTGGGCATTCGGTGATTGAGCCGCAATGCACATACTCTCTTTAAAAAAAAAGGGGAAAGAGACGTCAGAGATGACTGAATATAAAGTGGAGATTTCTAATGCGTGGAGATGACGTCAGAGAAATGAACGTACTAAATATCAGCCGATAATTAAATCAGTAATTTGATCGATATCCATTTCTAGGGGAAAATTTTTTCCGTTGTTAATAATTACGATTTGGAACTGTTGGGTTTATAGGGAATATAAAACCACTGGGTGGAAGCAAGCATTTTGGCTCGGCGAGGGGTGGGAGGGGGAATGTCATAAAACCAGGGCCTCTATCCGAGATTATACGGTACTTCATTGCCTCAGACTAACATTCACCGAGGCAAAAATTTATGATCATAATAAATGATACATGGGATAACGTTTTTTTTTTGTAAATATTACACAAGAAAGAATCGCATTCCTTTTTTTCTTTTCTTTTCTTTCCCAGCTCTATCTTTTTACCTCTACAGCTGCCCACATAGTCTCGCTTCGCCAAGAAATATTGAAAACTTGAAATGGTTTAACCATAATATCAACGATATTTTCCTTTCGCAAATTAGAAGTATTCCTTGATCATCTATCTGTTGCTCTCTAAGGTTCCTTTATGAATATCTCTTTCTTCAGTCTTCATCCTCCGCTGTCCTCACTTCTGTCCTTAAGTATTATTCTCCATCATCCATTTCTTTGCAATTATGATCATCTAATGTCTCATATTTTTTTGATATGAAGGTACAAGTAAGCTGAATACAAATAAGAATAGGGCTCATTTAAAGGATGAGAAGAAAATTTCATATGGATGTGAATGTCATGTTATATTATAGAGAAAGCAATAAGCAAAAAAAAAAAAAAAAAAAAACGAATCATTAAGCTTACTGCGGCGCACCTTTTGACGTATAATAATATTTTCTATGGAAAAGTGCTTATCAGACTTGATCAATTCTAATTTATGATTGGCAATTTATGAATATTTTTTCGAATTTACTGAATTTTGAAATTTTGAATTAATTCATCGAAAACACTTTTTTTGCATGTTCTTTGATTGAACTTTCGCTATCTTCATTACAAAACTAGAAAGTTCTGCATATTCATAGGTGCAATATTTTCTCGAAATGCCTAACATGTTCGTTTTGTGTAAATCACAATCAATTCATCGCACTATATCATTACCATAAGTAGGTTTATTTTGAACATATAGATTACGCGTAGTGAATAGTGATGTACTTTCCTTAACTTTATATACCATTTTCTAGCTATCACATTCTATATTAGAGCACAATTTCCTTAAGGCTTTCGTTGTAACATAACAGAATATATCCCACAAAAACATTGTGCATTGAATATTTCTTGTATGCGTATGCTAATCGTGCCGTGAGAATTTCAAAAAAATTGGCAAATAGAGATAAATAGAGATGACAAATAGAGATAAATGGACTCCCAACAAAGCAGCCCTAGTGGGACCATAATATTTCTTATATTAAGTCGGGCCCTCTTCTTCCTCTCCCTTCTCCTGAGAACCCAAACTGTTTGCTTCTTCTTCCTTTTTCTTATATATCATGGGTTGATTAGGCGTGAGCGTGCGAAAAGCATTATACGCTTATGAGCGTTGAGCACAAAATTCACGATTACTTTGTTGAAATTTTGAAATCAAGGACTGGGTCGAGATTCGCGTCCCAGTATAGGTCCTACAATGAGTCGCGGTCAGGGTCGGGTCCCGGGTCCGGGTGGTGTTACCGATGTCGGTGGAATTACGGGTCCAGGTCGAGATCCGGATCCGGGTGGGCTTCCGGGTTAGCTGTCCGTGTCGGGTTCCTGTCCCGGGTCGCAATAGAGTCCGAGCCGGGTTACTGGCCAAGGTCCAGATTTGTGCCTGAGCCCGGGCCAAGCTGCCGGTTCGAGCGCCGGTTGGGTAGCGGGTCAAGGTCGGGGTCGGGTTCCGAGTCCAGGTCACGTTACGGGCATCGGTCGAATTACTGGTTCAGTTCGGGTTACTGGCCCAGTCCAATTACCTTCGTCGGACTGCCGATACGATTCCGGGTCGAACAGCGGGTTCGCCTTACAGGTCCGGGTTACAGGCTGCGGGTTGCGGGTCGAGAAGCGGGACAAGGTTGGGGTCGGGTACCGAGTCCGGTTCATGTTACGGGTATCGACTGGATCACGGATCGAGATCGGGTTCCTGATCAGCTGTGCGTGTCGGGTCTCTTTTCTGTGTCGCAAGAAAGTCNCTCTGTTCTGTGTCGCAAGAAAGTCCTGGTCGGGATAGTGTGGGCCGAGATTTGTGTTTGAACCTTGGTCGGACTACGGGCCGGGGCTCGTGTTACGGGTCCGGGCCGAACAACGGGCCAACGTTGGAGGCCCGGGTTACGGGTTGCGGGCTCGGGTGCGGGTCGAATAGCGGGTCAGGGCCAGGGTCGGGTTCCGAGTTCGGGCCACGTTACGGGTATCGACCGGATCACGGGTCGAGGTCGGGTACCCGGTCAGCTGTGCGTGTCGGGTTTCTGTTCCGGGTCACAATAAAGTCCGGATCGGGTCACCGGTCCGAGCCGAGATCTGTGGTTGAACCTTGCTCGGACTGCAAGTACAGGTCCGAGTTACGCGCTGCGGGCTCGGGTGCGGGTCGAATAGCGGGTCAGGGCCAGGGTCGGGTTCCGAGTTCGGGCCACGTTACGGGTATCGGCCGGATCACGGGTCGAGATCGGGTTCCTGATCAGCTGTGCGTGTCGGGTTCCTGTTTCGGGTCACAATAGTCCGGATCGGGTCAGTGGTCCGGACCGAGATTTATGCTTGAACTTTCGTCGGACTGCAGGTACGATTCCGGGTCGAACAACGGGTTCGCCTTACAGGTCCGGGTTACGGGCTGCGGGTTGCGGGTTCTGGTCCGGGTTACGGGTCATGGCCGGATGACGGATCATGGTCAAAGTCGGGGTCCCAATCCGGGTCACGTTACGGGCACGGTCGAGTTACGGGACTAGGTCGGGTTTCGGGTTCGTTGTTCGTGCCTGTAAAACCGCGAAAATCGAATTTTCTCCCAAAACCGCGAAAATCGAGAGTCCACAAAAGTTGGGCTCCAGAGATCGAAATTTTCCTTCCTCGGAAATTTGCAAGCATTTTCACATAGGATGATAAAACGGTAAATACTGAATACTATAAATCAAGTTACCATTCAAAAGGTTGCCTATGAGTCGAGATATAGCCTCTGATATATATACAACACACGTGATCTACGTAACAACAGCTATAAAGGCATGTGAACTGCATGCTCTTGAGGAATGCGAATTCACATATGGCACGAAAGTAAGGCAAATGAAGATATGGCTAACACCTTAATCTCTAAGCCTTTCTGGCTTCTGTGCTTCCCTTATTTCAATGGCACATATAATTGATAGCGCAAGCTCACTCCCTTCTTACTCTGTACACTCTAAACGTACGACATGCAACTTAGTGAAACGTGATCAGCTTCAAAAGGTCTCTCTTCTGATACCAATTTCGCGAAGCATACTATAAAAAGTGAGAAATGGAAATTTTCGATGGCACATATTTCGCCTCTCATTTCACGATACACTATGCACCCTATACGTGGCAGCACCACACCATATAAGCATTCTAATACAAAAGACTGTTTGCAACAACAAGGGATACCAACAAAGAACAAAGACCGCCAACATTAGGGGATTTCCCTTGTTCGACGACTTACATCCCCTCTGGCACGCAGTAAGACAGATCCCGCAGGCTGTGTCTCCGTCCTTGTACAAGGATCACACAAAGATCCACAAAGTTTAGGAAATCTGCGAAATTTATAAAAGTTATACGTTATTGCGAAGGAATTTGAAGCAGAAGGAGGCTGCCGTCCCCCTGAATCCGCTGCTTTCTTCCGCGTGCGGTTGGGGCTATGGAAAAAATTATCCCGAAAAAGAGGAGTAAGAGATAAAAATTATACTACGCTGGTGTTATTGCCATTCAAAACGGAGATAGAAGCTGGAGAGTGAACCTGGACCAGAGGTCTTAAAACCGAAGAGATCAAGCAAATGTGAGCATCCCACTCTTTCTATGCGCTTTTTGCAAAACTGCCTTGCAAATGTGTATTGTGGTGACGTCGTGTCTTGCGGTGTCTGTTCGTCCGATACTGTCAACTCCGAAACCATTTCAGCACATTGCAAATTGAACTGAGCGACTAATGCATTGATAATTTGAAGAGGTGGTGCAATAAACAGTATCACTGCGGAAAAAGTGAGGGCTTCTTTTAAATACGTAGATTTTGTGTTCTTGTTCTTTTAAAAACTTTGCTAGGTGAAACATTGTCAGCAATCGAAAAGCTTACAAAATCATTAACATGCGTTAAATCTGGCCTTCTTTCCGAATATAATTGCAAGTGAAACTACGATCGAATTTAACCTGTATATCGGAATCATTGAAAGTGCTTTACTGACAATTTGCCAATCGACTATGAATGAATCGCCCATAGTCTGTGCACGGATTATCCGTTGATCAAATGTCCGTCGTCTCTCACTGTGTAAAAAAGTACATATTTGAGAAAGTTGGTAGGAACGTAAACATCAACTCTCATCGTCAACGCTTTCTATCATTGAGCACGCTATATGCGCAAAGGCAAAGAACGTGCCGCTCGAGGCACCCTCATACAAACGCATACGGCGTTCGCCTAGCGAAACATTTTCAAGGGACCAATAAACAATGATAGAACTCTATGCCGCTATAAAATTGCAAATTTTTTGCATTTTATCAATTTTTTGATATTATCATATAGAGAAAAATCTGCTCTTCCTTTTGAATATAAATTTATTTACTAAATAATTGAACTTTATGAGAAAAAAATTATTGAAAGAAATCTAGTTATGTAAAAATTGAAAGGAGTTTTCATCATGAATTCGAATCAGATCTTTATGATGATTTGTCTTACAATGGTCAATTGTAGAGCATATGTGACTCTATAAAGGATTGCAATTTGGTTAAGTTGTACTTAAGTTGAATGGGAAAAAATTGAAATTAAATTGAAAATTCCAAATATTGAGGGATGTACTCTTTTCAAATGCCTTTTTTCCTATGAAAATTTGAAAATTTGCTCATGAGTTTATATTCGTTTTATAGAGAAGATGTTTTTCTAACAAACTGCCACATTTAATTGATGAAATAAATAATCAAAAACAGTGAAAATATCGTTTATTAACGAGGAGACTTACCCGAAAGTGTGAATGTTTAGCGCATAGAGCGAGTGCCTTTGCGAAGAGTCGCGCCGTAGTCTTGCACCGCGCAAGATAAGCTCGTACGCAGTCTCCACGCTCGTTGTCGTTGCATTTGTAGGTGGTGCGGGTGTTTGGGTCTGCTGTTGGTAACGTCGGGTTGTCACCTCGAAATGGCCGGTACGGAAGTGCGACAGGATCAGCTAACAGCTGGTACAGCGCCGGTTGCTGTTTCCACTCCAGCTGCGAATGTCATTGCGGCAGCTCCAGCTGCAAAAGCTACAGCGAAAAGGGGTCGTCCAAAGTCCACAAAGACTAAGATGTCCAATACACATCCAGGCTATCAGCAAATGATCAAGGCTGCAATTTTGGCTATAAACGACAAGAAAGGATCAAGCCGAGCTGCAATTCTAAAACATATCGCTCAAAACTTCAAGCTTGGTGAACAACTTCCAACGGTAAATATTTGAATTTGTCAACTTTTATGCTTTTTCTGCTGGTAATTTAACCAGCCTCAGGTCCAGGTTAAACCTGCTCTTGGTTATGAACGATAGCGGAACCGAAGCTAGCCTGTGATTATATGGGAATGAGTAAACCTCGTCCAAGGCCGGAAGCAATAAGGGGTAGTCGCTAGGGCAGGGACCAATTGAGCTCCGAGGTCCTGCTTATCATACGCATACTGAGTACGTCATATAAACTGGACAACTCCGAACATCGCAGTAATCAGACGGCTTCGGTATCTCAAACATTGGTTAGTGCGGAAAAAAACTCACTCCTCCTTTCGTTCAGTGAGCATTCGAAAACTTAAACTTCGAAAGTAGTGAAATGCTGCAGTTCCCCAAATATCCGTAAAAAAGGACTTTCGCATGTAAAGTTTTACCAGATTTTATGGGTAATTTTCTAGCGTTAGCAAACCGACATCGTGATGAAGTAAACAAATGAGGAAACTGGAGTTTCCGGAAGAGGAGTTAATCCATTCGAATCGTTTAACATTTGATTTCTTCAAGTGGTTTGGTTTTTGCTAAACTTTACTCCGTCCTGAAACTATAATCTTTCACATTTGCTTCAAAAATTTAGTATCAAGATTCTTGGCATTACTTAGATGACCTGCTACACTGATGCCAGCCGTAAATTCCATCTCTCGTCTACGAGCTTTGTCCACCGCAACCTTTTTATAATTTAGGTTCTTCCCTTCACTCCATCATCCTTCCACTGACAATATTCACAATGCTCAACGGTTAGCTTAATTTCAGTTGGAACTTGAGGCTTTTGTAATGCCTGTTTTTTACAGATCAACTCTCATCTACGCCAGGCACTAAGACGTGGTGTTGAGTCAGGTTTTCTGAAGCATACGAAGGGCACTGGTGCATCCGGATCGTTCTTACTTGCTGAACCAAAAGCACATAAAGAGCATAAGGTCAAGAAGCATGTGGAGAGAAAGCTGGGCTCTGGTGAGAAGGTTGGCAGTGAGAAGGAAGTGAAAAAGGTCGAGAACAAGAAGAAACACAAGAAGAAGGCTGCTGGCAAGGTAAGTCCACTGGCAAAACCATTTTTTCTCAACGTACTTTTATAGAGAAAGTTGCCGCTCTTAATATCGCTAGCTTCTGCTCAAGGACTTGAACTTTTTACCTCAGACTTCGCTAGATGGTCACCATGAATGAGCGATAAGCGTTCATCTTACCCGGCTTTCAGCAAGTGGTGCGCCAATCTTTAGCGTGGAGGTCTTAGGTAAAAGGTGCACCTAGATCTCAGGAGGCCTCAAAAATATCAACGTCTAAAATTGTTGGCCGTGGTACTGGAAAGCATCGATATAGAAAGTCTGAGATAACAGGGATGTATAGGGAAGCTATGAGCCAGATAGTCGTCTAGATGTGCAACAGCAACAAAATCGAATGAATACCTCGAAGTTTAATTCGTGATAAGTTTCTTAACTTCAGATCGCTGGTGTGAAGAAAATGAGTAAGAAATCAAAAGGCGCGAAGAAGTTGGCCAAATCACCGAAAATATCAAAGACCGCAAAGACTAGAAAGCCGAAAAAGATGACCGTGCCAAAACCGAAGACCGCTTAAATAATAAACAGTTAAAATGTTCTATATTGCACAATATGTAAAATAATTGAAATTTTAATGTAAATAATGTATTTTATTGGCCTAAGTAGATCTCATGTGATGAGTGAGCGAGAACATGTAGAGTATAAATGCTCGTTCTATTTCGTTACTATTGTTTCATGGAGTCTTATATACGTAAAGGTTATTTCCTATTTAAAGATTGTACAGCATTCCACTCACTTAAATCGTGATACTCATTCAAGTGACCAAAATAGCATAGTGACAGCTGCTTGCCTGGTTGCGGCCTTAGCGGCGACTGTGGGCCGATCTGTTGCTATAATTGGGATTGCTGCATTGGCTAGCCGAATGGGTCCTAACATACCGTCCCCTTTCGGGTGCGCAAATTTTGCTACAGTAGGCAGCGGTTGAGTGTTCCCATGCATGCTATAATTGCAACTACATCACCCTTCATTCAAAAAGAAGAGCCTTTGTGCAACACGATTATAGACATCAGCCGCCACCATTGGGTATTGGATATTAAAGAATTTTGTTTCATAGTTCCAGCATTATTCAGTAATATTTTATTAGCAATCGAAAGTTTTATCAGCATTGCTACGTAGTACATATCATTCATATAAATTAAGAAAAAAAGCGAAAGGAATATGGCATCGACATTTCTAAATGATGACAAAATATTTGTGCAGCGGTATGGGAAAGGATGGTAGGGAAAGGCTGCCTATAAAGCAGTTATGTCCACGTTAACAACAAAACATCGTGCAATCGAATCAACAGACCTAGTGGATTACGAAACTACGTCGAAATTTAATAACTGTATGGGAACGATAAAAAGTTAAATGGCAAAATAACAACAACTGAGGAAAGGGACACCTCTATTTGACGATAATGGTTATGAATAAATTATTTGCACGCATAATGGGCGAAAAGGAATAAAAAATTTGAAATGCTGCCGAGACAGCAACCGCAACACAGTTCCGATGTACAGTGTTTACAAACAAAACAGGCACGCGAGCAAGTGCTCGTTGAGATGTTGCCCTCACAAACAAAATCGCCCCACGGGCAAGTGTTCGTTGAATGTTGAATTTCAACGAACACTTGCCCATGGGCCTCTTTTGTTTGTAAAGGCAACATTGAACGAACACTTGCCCATGGGCCTCTTTTGTTTGTAAAGGCAACATTGAACGAACACTTGCCCATGGGCCTCTTTTGTTTGTAAAGGCAACATTGAACGAACACTTGCCCATGGGCCTCTTTTGTTTGTAAAGGCAACATTGAACGAACACTTGCCCATGGGCCTCTTTTGTTTGTAAAGGCAACATTGAACGAACACTTGCCCATGGGCCTCTTTTGTTTGTAAAGGCAACATTGAACGAACACTTGCCCATGGGCCTCTTTTGTTTGTAAAGGCAACATTGAACGAACACTTGCCCATGGGCCTCTTTTGTTTGTAAAGGCAACATTGAACGAACACTTGCCCATGGGCCTCTTTTGTTTGTAAAGGCAACATTGAACGAACACTTGCCCATGGGCCTCTTTTGTTTGTAAAGGCAACATTGAACGAACACTTGCCCATGGGCCTCTTTTGTTTGTAAAGGCAACATTGAACGAACACTTGCCCATGGGCCTCTTTTGTTTGTAAAGGCAACATTGAACGAACACTTGCCCATGGGCCTCTTTTGTTTGTAAAGGCAACATTGAACGAACACTTGCCCATGGGCCTCTTTTGTTTGTAAAGGCAACATTGAACGAACACTTGCCCATGGGCCTCTTTTGTTTGTAAAGGCAACCTTTACAACTATGCACATTGTATGAAGAACATATTAGTATGGAGCAATTTATTGGCGTATTGTTGAGGGGAACAGGCAGATGAGATAGTGAGTCAATTAACGGCAGCATTAAAGCGCACATATTCCTCTCATAGTATCATAGTTAAAACGCGTTCAAATATACGCTAAGAAAAATTAAAATCACAGCCAATCAAGAAATATCAAAAACTTTGAAACTTCAATTGGAATTAACGTTGATGCATTTTGAAAACTGAGAAAAAATCTTTCGAAATAAATTTAGTAACTAAATTTCACGCTTTCTATGCCAAAAATATATTAAACAAGAAAACGAATGTCTTCCTATAATATAACATTTCAAACATAGAGAAATACATATAAATGACTGCTAGAAGAAAGTGAAAAACAGTTCGCATCGAATACAGATATCCAATACAGGATGAAACTATAAGCAATAAAAACCCGTCAAATTGCGCCTAAACGATGAAGAAAAGAATACAGTAATAAAATATTTTGTGGAAAAGAAACCGACAAAAATGATTAAGAATTATGGATTCGAAAAAATTATTCAAATGAAATCAATTCGACCACCATTACTAGATGGAAAATTTGAGAAAAATTTGATAGTGTTTTATTTCATGTGAATTCAATTTTTCCTAAGTGGTGAAAGTGCTTTTGCGTATTTCAGATTTGCATATTTCTTTTATCAGTAAAACTGCTTCATATTTCAGGGTTCAGAAAAATACATATCAACATTATATTTGAACAGACCAAATTTCACACCATATAAAAAAAAACGAGGAAATTCAGTCAGATAAATGCTTTTATGACACCGATTTTTAGATTTTTACTGATGGAACGAAAACTGACTTGAAAAATTATGATTAAAAAAATCTGCCGAATTGCACATATTGTACAGTAAACACCGTCGCACAACATCGATCGCAGGATGAAATTATACAGTCATTATAAATAGAGAAAAAATTTTGAAGTAATTTCATAAAATGCCAATAAATTTAGCAAAAACAATATGTAGACAGAAGAAATTACCATTGCTCATATCAGCAAATCGCAATGGATCAAAGAAAAATTTTTTTAATACAAGAATTCATAAATATTCTCGTATTGTCTTCCGGCCTAAACAATTCTAAAAACCGGAAATTTCTAGATAAATACAATAGACGAACAACGCTTAAGTAAAGCAAAAACAAATCAAACAGGAAGAAATCTACACCTGAATGACGTCATAAATAAACATCGCTGTGAACAGCCATAAAGAATGTTTATAAGTGAAAGAGCCACAAGAATTAAACAAAGAAGCCACCTGTCGAAAATGTCGTATTTATGGCTTTAGTTGAACTCTCACTATCAAGAGCAACGACTTCAATGTATAACGTGGAATATCGTCGTAAAACGAGCACTTCTCTACTAATAATCGCATTCGCTGAACATATCTTCTTTGATGGTATTTCCCATAATTTACGTTATTTGATAGTAATAAAAATTCCATGCATTTTTATTTTTGAAAGAGGAAGAATTGATATTTTTTAGAAGAAAAAAAAAACAGAATGAAAAATTCACTCAATATTTCAACTTTTATTGCTCTTATGTTTTTTTGAAAATCTCTAAGCGAATGATCATTTCAATAAAAAAGTGCCCCGTATCGATGACTTACAAAAACAATTCCCGCAGCTTTTCATAATTGAAGTTTCACTCGTGGAATGTTCATCAGTATTCATAAAAGAGAAATGACACAAATTTATAATCAATTAAACAACTTCTTGCTGCGTCGCATTCGAATTATTCGATTGGATACGTATTAGTGCTTCTAATGGATCGAATTGTGCGATATTTCCGGATTGACCGGAAATTGATTCTTTAATTGATAGTCGTTTTAAAACTTGCTCAGCTGCGGGACCTTCAAGCCATGGCCATTGCTCGCACACTAAATCCGTCGGATCTTCGAAACTACCACATCGACCTAATACCTTCACTCCTGAAATTCTTTCCTTTTAATTTATCACCAACTGTATTAATATCAAACTCCAACATAATGGAATTTAGGAACAGGAAATATCCATCGAAAACTTTCATATCTTGTTTCATTGCGAAGTTGACCTTGCTACTTTCAACGGAATCTTTCCGAATCGAATAAAGGCCTCTTCCACCGCATTTTCCATTTTATTATCCCTCCTTTAAACAATTCACTTTACAACCGGTTAGCAGTAAGCAGCACCCATAATAAAGCATAACCAACCTTCTTTGGCAACTTTAACCATATAAGGTATAATCATCTGATTCCACAGTTTGACGAACCATTCGCGTGATTGCTCCACATTAAGAGGGCATTGAAGAAATAGGCGTGGACCAATGGTGACGTCATGCGAGTTGGATTTTTCAATGAACTAGAATTTATTTTCTCTATTGAACAATCGGTTGGCGACACAACTTTACAAATGTCACTGCTGATTAGCATTATAAGAGAACGATGAATAAACAGTATGGAGATAAACCATCCCCCTCCCCTTCCCCCCCCCCCCCCCCCCGTCCTAAAAAACCCGATGGTTTTAGGGGGTCTTATTCGTGATTGCTCTGCTGCATCGTTGGCAAAGACCGATAAAGTAATTAAAATATGATCAACGGTTGAACAGCAACTGATCCCTTGAGGAAGGCCGAATGGCAGCAAGTTTCACTTACATCGGCAAATTCGTTCGACAACGGGAGCACGCGCGTCCCAAACTAACGCGCGTCCCAAACTAATTCAATCATACAACATTTTCCACTCTAATACTAACTGGATTCAAGTGGTGAGTATATCAGTATAAAAGGCAACAACAATGAACAGTTAAATATGGGAGCAGAAAATGGAAAATTTCCATAAAAACATTCGTTATAAGTTTCAGTTACAATGAAAAGATAAGAAGTAAAATGAAAGTTTTTTCCATCAGAAGGATAAGAAACAGCAATCTCTCAATAAAGGCTCAGATGGATCCATAAGTTACACTATCAGCAGATAAAACTCCAGCAGGAAAATGATCACTGCTGTTACATCTCCCTTAAAACTTTTCATTCTCAAATACCCCTTTAAAAAATTACGAAGAAATCGATAGTGCATATCTTACATGCAGAATATGTGGGATATAAATCTTACTCGAAAGCATTTACTTAGTTTCTAAATTTGCAATCAAAAGCGGAGATGCTCCAAGCATTGGATATGTAGGCTGCCCCTGGCTCTAATTTGCTGGGAAATAAAATTTAATGAAACGAAATATCTATACACTTAATTACTACAATAAAATTCCCGAATAAATACAAATTGCCTTCGATATGTAAAAAATCCCTTACGAAGATGGCGCAAAATCCGACAAATTACAAAAAACACATATCGCAGAATTTACAAATTTCATCGATTTAAAAAAGCACATACCGCATTAACGGCGCCTAAAACTTTCGGCAAAAATTCAATAATTCGATATATTTCGGGTGATGCTCGTTCATCGTCGCGGAATTCGTTCTCTAAAATTCGCCGCCTCAAAAATCGTCCCATATAACCACGAATTGATTCCATGTTGTTCGGTAGAAGAAATATACGGAAATTGTGGTGTACCTTAAAAATAAAAGTTATTTTACAGCTTTAAAACTAAAAATCTAAAACTCATGAACTTAGTACAAAACTATAAACCTAGTAAAGGTAAAAACCTGCAAGCCAGTAAATCTGGCAATACTTATAAAATCAACTCTAAACCTTATTTAGCCGAATATAATCCATAGTAATTAGGTGGTACAAAAAATTTCGGATGGAAGAAGAATGTCAAACGATTGTACGAGAAATTTTTTTTGCTATTTCATGATTTTTCCTTGATATTGTCTTTAATTTTCTGAATTGTCGGCGGTTCTGTACTATGGAAATACCCTTACTACTGAAGATTAAATATTAAAACGAAACCTTAAACTAATATTGGAGGTATGCAAAAAACGGGATAGCAATTTCAGTAATAATTTTCGTAGGGGAAAAAGGAACATGATTTCTTCGTCTTCTTATCTCAAAAGCTCGTCACTTCGGATGCGAGAATTGTGGATATTCGGCTACTAACTAATGTCACCTAATACATTAGTCAAATTTCTTTACAAATTCGCCAAGAAACAATACTTGTAGTACTTAAATACTTAAATAATGAAAGAGACTTAATAATACTTAAAAACACTTAAATTAATTTCGATAATAAAAATTTCAAAAAATGAATCACATCTGCCAAATTAATTTTGATAATAAAAAAATTTTCGAAGAACAAAAAAATCTCACCTGCATTTCAGGTAACTGAGATGCTCGATTAACTGTACAAATCACATAGGGACCTTCCTTGGGTGGCGTATCAACTGAACCAAACGATGCACTTAGAAATGCGATACGATGCCGTTGAACATTATCGATCAAAATTACGGTCGGTTTCGATGAACGTAATAATGACTCCAACTGCTTTTGCACCTGAAGATATCGCAATCAACTTTTTCAGTTAGAAAAATGAAGAACGGCATCCTCTTCCCACCCTTCCTTTTACCCTCCCCTCCCCTCTCTCACAAGCTCCTTTCCCTTATTTTTCCATTCCTCCATAATGAAACACATTACGCACGCAGATCCTCAAAAAATATTTGAGGTTAATAAGTATAAAATATGAAGATTGACTATAAAAATGGAAAAAAATACTTTGCAAATATTGAAAACAATGAACACTTGAATAAGATTTCGTTTAAGGTTTTTATAAGTTCTCGAGAAAGACTCGTTAAGTGGATCTCTTTTCAAAAGTCTCCAATGTTTTTACCTAAGTTTGAAAGGCATTCGATATTTTCTATTAAGCGCAATAAGATTATACTGAAATAATAATAATGCAATTTGCAATTTCTAGTAGCACAAAGAAGCTTCAAAACACTTAAATAAATCAAATTTTATGCAAAGTGAGCTCATAAATGGTAGCTCACTTTTTAATAGGTTTTTGATAGCTTGAAAAATCGGAAAAAAGGAGGAATGAGCCTAAAGTTAGAGTTCGATCCACAATCTTCAACGTAATAAACTCTCCAGCTAAAACTCTAGCTATCAAATAAATTGTCTGAAATGTACTGATCTATTACCAAAATGAGGAAATGGTTTCGAAGAGACAATATAATGAATGCAAAAACGAAACCTGTGCCATGCTTCTATCGTGTTCATCGTCACCAATTTTAACGTCGACGATACAATCTTGAGCCGATCCACCAATTTTAATACTCAAATATCTGGCGAGTTGGCGTGCCAAATTCGATTTTCCAATGCCTGTCGCACCAAATAATACCAATCGTCTATTTTGCAACAGCACTTTCAACAGTTGATCCAATATCGATAGAGGGAAAAGGCAATCGAGAATTAGGCCATCGAGACATCTCTGTGCCACACCTAAAATGAAATAAACTTGACAACAGCTAGTGAAAGTTCTACTGATCTGTCACCCTGAACTTGGGGTGAGACTGCGTTGGACTATTTAATCAAAGCCAAAAGTGCAGGCCAAAATATAATAATCTTGTTATAATCGGTAAGCACTCACAATAGCCCGAAACAAAGCTTCATGAATCCTCATTGGGAGTGAACCCGTAAAAATGTCGGCGAAGTTATGAAATCATAGAAATCCCGTTACCTATGAAAAATTATTTGGATTTAAAGAGAAAATTTTTTTAACTGTTTACGCCAGGCCATAAATATACCCTTTGAACTGCACCTAGGTAATGAATAGACATGCCATTTTCTACTCTGTAAAAATCTCCAACTATAAGATTAAGAAGAATATCATCATTGAAGTCTTTGAAACGAAGAAAGCTTTGCCTGAACATAAACTACAATCGTCAATATCATGGATATAAAAAAGTGCCTCATGGCAACCTAGCACTTTTAATCCTCAAATTTCGAATTCCTCATTACAGGTCAACTTCCCAATTGCCCATTCCTCTCTTCTACTCCCCCACCTCCCCTCTCCCCCAAGGGGATAGGATGGCAGTAGCATTGTGAAGTCTCATTTCGAGATGAGATCGTTATGGAAGGGGAGGGGTGGGGATTACACCTGATCAACGCTTCCTACCCATCGACGACGGAAACCATTAGTTGAATGAAATAGACATACCTCTCAAGTAGATTCGTATCGAGTTGTTTTGACCAATAACATCGGCAGGTATCGGTGAAGGCGCAGAATTCGTTTCAATATCACGTACAAAATCACCAAACTCATAACCAATCATTGATTCTTTGCATTGTAGTCCAAGTGCTCCACAAGGATCGATACGGTTTATGTATTCCTAAACTTTCTGCAATTAAATAAAATCCGAGTTACCTGGCTATGACCCTCTTATCTTGCTTCGATCCTCATTATATGAAACCTAAACCCAATGAAAACATTCAAAGAGTGCATCATAGCCTTTATGACAGGCACAAATGTCGCCGAAATGTAGATAGAATTTCTACAGAGTTTCGCTGCTAATTACCTCTCATCCGGTCACATTTTCAGAACCGATGGATAACCTTTAAATTCAGTTCAAACGCTTGCCTTGAATAGCAACTTATCTCCTTATTATAACAACAACAAGATCCACCTGGGATAGAAACAACAGCCGAGAAAAGATATTTTTTCCCGGGAAAACGAAAAATTCAACTGGAAAAATAAAACAAACAAGTTAAGAAAAACCTCAACAACAGCGCCACATCGACGGGAATACATTAAAAAAACAAACAAAAGATAGCATACGTTAAATAATCTGTACAGATGGGAGTCCAATTCCTGCCACGTTGTTTGATAATTCGGTAGCGGAATTACGCCGATCGAAATTTCGCTCGCCGATGTAGCCGGTCGTAGAGTACCACTAAAGTCGACACTCACTGTTACTCGAAGTATAGCACATCCTGACGATCCTGTAAAGAAGATGTTCAGAAATAAATGACTTCGGATGCAGCACTAGAAGACAACCACTTTTGACCTCCTCTGATGTTATCATTTAAAAGGTATGTCCTTTGTAGCATGTGCAGGTAATACGTTGTACCTCTCAAATCTTCCCACTCGCAACTGCCATCAGAACGCTGGGAAATGAATATAAGCCTCTGAAGATATGGGAAGCCAAAAAGCAACTATGAACCCTCGCTGAGTGAAGAGGAATCAATAGAACGCCTCTTTCAGCCGTTCGTTAATTGCAAGCGTTTTTTACAAAACAACAGTAAAATTAATAAAGCAAGCACAAAACATTCAAATAAAAATATTCAATCAGAAATTTTCAGCCAAAATGCATAATTTGCAGAATACAAATAGACGACCGGAAATTACAAAAAATTTATTCAAATAATAATAAAGAAAAAACTACTATTAGAAGCAGAGAATGACGCATCACTAGGCGGCGGCACTTCATAAACGGGATCCTCATCCGGCATTGCCGACAAAGATTGCTGTGAACTTGCACGACTTTCGGCACGCATCCGACGTTCCAACATTGTATAGTTATGTTTCAAGAGTTTATTTTCCGTCTAAAAATATTAATAATTAGGTTGTTGCAAAACAGTTTATCACTATCTACCTTAATCATAACATTAAAAAAAGACTATAGACAAATTTCCAGGAAAAATAAACAATAAAAACAAATATGAATAGACTAGAAATGGACAATCCAATTTCAGAACACAAAAGATGGATATATTTTTTATATTACTTTCTTAGAAAAAATCCAAACTCAATAAGTACTGAGAATGGAGAAAACTAGCTGGTGAGCATTCAATTTTGCTCGATCGCAGAATGAACGATCTAAACAACTTTGGATCTTATTCAAATGCACAAAACCTCTCGGTGGTTTGCAAGTCTTAAACTTGACGCCAAGTTCCCAACTTTTCGCAACCAGCCAGGAAGGGAGTAATCAACACCGAATTTCCCGAACTCAATTGAACATCTGTACTTTCTCATTTCCCATAGAGATTTGCTCGCACACCTATGCCTTTACAGCTTACCTTGAGTCGGTTAATCGTTTCTTTGAGGATATCAACCTCGCGGGCTTTATCCAATGCATCCAAGCGAACATCCGTTAGAGCCGAATCCTTATCTTCAAGCTGCTTCTTCAACTCAACGACCTGAGGCACAGCATCAATTTCATCCAATCTGAAAAATTCCAAATGCTAGAGAAATCCGAAACATAATCTCCACTAAATTAAAATATTTTCAAGCAGAATTATAACAACATTTGCCACCTTTATATTGATTCTCTCCTGCAGCAATAGGTGAATTGGCTTCCGATAACCTTCCTTTAACGTTATTTATTTAGTGTGCAAAAGCATCGATACTAAATAAGGTTTGTTTTTATGTATTATCAACCACCGCTTCCCCCCTCCCCCCCCCCCCTCCCATCTGTAGCACAGCTGTCCCTACATCACTGCCATCAAATGATAGGGCCAAAGAAAAACATATCAATCAATTCCGTACGTTCATATGAATAATCACACTCATTAACGTATTAGCGATTTCTGAATGACGGCTATCAACATGATGAAAAATGTGAAAAGAGTGAAGAGATGGTGTCGGAAATATGAAGAAAAAAATAAAAATAAAACTAAAAAGGTGATCTAGTCACCTCCTTTACATTCTCCCAATTTTTATAATGAAAAACGTGAAATAAAGAAATTAAAAAAAACCTCCTCCCCGCCTATGCTGATGAAGTTTTTAATATTAGTATTGACAGAAAAATTTCAGCAATGAAACCCCAACAATAATGTTGAATTAAATATGTCAAAAATTAGCTAAAGATAGTCATAAAATATAAAAAAATGGCAATGATGACTATCAGTTACGAAAAACTCGCTGAAAGTCACATACTTGCAGATTACTTCTCCAGTGTTTTTATTTGAGATGATGATGCGCTACAGGTTTTTCCTCTAGCCGTTGCTGCGTTAAGGACGTTTTGGCTATTCTTGCTGCTCTTGTTCACAACCTTTTCTCATATCTCCCAACTTTGATATTTCAACTAAATAAATAAAAATACGGATTAGAGTTCAAGGGTTCGGTGACGAGAGGGATGGGGAAAGAGTACGGCAAAACGGGACTAAACTAATCCCCTCTAGCCTCAACAGTTCTGAGGGCTATTCAAATGATCAAGCTAACTACGCATACAGCAAGAAGAAACGAATAAAAAGCTTCACGCTTAGGTTGAATAAAAATGCTCGAAATCATACTTGCTAGCACTTCCGGTAATTGGTTTAAGGCTGGATGGCGTTCCGGAAGTATGCATTGGTGAATGCTCCGCATCGGATACTGAGCCATTTTTGCCTTTTTTACCTTTATTGAATGCTCTTGAAAATGAACTTCTAATCTGAAAAAAAAGAAACCTTCATATTACACTTAGATGGCCCTCTCAAAATTTTAATTTAAAACGAGAAAAAAAAATTCCATAATTCTGGAAAAATGAATACAATGAAAAAAAATACATTACAACAACGGACGCGAAAGAAAGACAAATTCCGAAGACAGGCTCAGTGTGTTTGAAAATTTGGGAAAAAAGGACTGAAATTCCTGAAATACTGAAATTAAAACAGGTGACATTACCCCATAAATCAAGTTTTTGTAAATATGCAAATTATCGTGAAAAACATATTTTCTTAAAAATTATGCTTCCATTAATAATTGCAAAAATCCTACTTCCATCAATCAAAAATTTAAAAAAAAAATCTTTAAACTATATTATTCAATCAGTCCGCTCGTTACCTCAACTTCCTATAAGTATAGCAGTGATAATCACTTAAAAGATTGCATACGCGTTCAACAATGGATAGCGCCTAATATATATGGTCAATAGTCAACAACCGATAATGCTCAACAGTGGCGTCAGTACGTATTCTTTTCCAACACTTTTCATTTCAGGTTAACCAGATATCACATCACTTTTCTTAATTTCGCCTGAAAGAAAACCCAGTGAAAAGAAAACTACCATATTAGCCACCTATACCCCCTCGCGCTTTCAGCCCCCTTCAATCGCCCTCATATGAATAGTGTATCGCAACCAAAGCCTTAGAATTCGTTGTAAAAGCCGCAAATTTGAACCGCCGAATAGCACTAATCTTAGCCACTGCTCGCTTTTTCATCATAACCAACTAAACCTATATAATTCATATAAAAACCTTGACTCCTACCCAAATAATTTCTAAGCATAAATCATGACGAACCAAGGACAAAAAAATAACAAAGAAAAAAAATAACAATAAAATATCATCAAGCACCACACAGCACAACATGTTACCTGCACATCAACGTTTGTTGCCTGTATCAGGGGAAGAGAGACAATTAGTTCCATTACGGTAATAATCGAATAGAAAATTTCATAGGGGTAAAACAATGGAGAGTAATCAAATGTGATTCACCTCTACCATTCAATTCAATGCAATAAATTAAAATAATAATAAAAAAGGAAAATTTTAATTTATCAACGGAAGCTTATCAGAAAAATAAATTCATTCTTGTACTAAATGAGTGCTTAATACTAAGTAATGCACCTAAAAAAAACAAACAAAACAATACGAAGCGAAGCTTATTTTTTGGCTCCCTATCAACATAAAAAAAAAATCGTTTCAATTGCGATTAGGAAGCATTTCAAAAAAATTAAAAAGTTAGATTTAAAAGTCAAAAAAACTACTGTAAATGCCCAATGCTCAATGCACTGATAGAATTGATAACATAACAGCTACAAAAAAGAAAAAAAAAAAGAAACATACCCAACTACGTTTGCCTTGTTTTCCAAAACTGTTCAAACTGCTTTTATCCGTTTTGCTGCCTTTACTTGACGAACTCATTGATGAACGATGACTGGTTACACTCTCCAATGATGGATGTCTTAATAGCTCACCAGCACCATCATGTTGCTATAAAATTATATTAATAAAACAATGTGCAATCCTATAATAAATTTCTCTAACTATGAAAATTGAACTTTAAATCACCGCACATTAAATTTAAATTAAGCAAAAAATAATGCTAGGAATGCGTAAGCAAATAAAAATCTGGCAAGAACAAGTTTATCAAAGAAAAAGGCTTGAATGTGCCTAAATTACTTTTGAGCATAAAACATACAGCACAATTATATATTTAGAAAAGAAAACAGTGAAATCCAATATTTAATAAAGAAATGAACAAAACGTCCATCTATTAAGAATTATATTATTAAGAATATTATTTTTTAAAAAGAACAAAATAATTGAAAATATTTGAAATTGTATCTTTAAAAAAAACCCCCAAAAAAAGGTGTTTACCGAATGTGGTGATCCAGTGCTTTTACGTTGACCATTCGATGCTGCAACCGGTGGTACATTCACACCTGCACTAATGCTCATTACACGTAAATGGTCGATCTCAGAACGCAACTTTACCACCTCTTCTTTCTGCAAATATTAACATCATTATCAGCCGGTATGAACTTATCAACTCATGTCATGAAATATAACATAAATTATTTTTTTAAACAATCTCCCTATTAACTACACTAAAACTAATTATTAATTTCTTATAATTTTGCAAAAATTCTAATCATTTATTTTTGTAAACAACAACTGATAAATAATTAAGTCAATCATGAAATTTAATCACTACAACATCAAGTGTATTTTAAAAAAAACTTATCAAATGCAACTTAAATGATAAGCTTAAAGTTATATTAACAAATAACCGAAATGCTCAAAGTAAAAATATAACGATTTGAAAAAAAAATATTAAAAATAAATAAATAAATACCTTAAGTTGTGATTTATTTTGAAGATTTTCCACATGTTTAGCCATTAAATGCAGTTTGCTATCGAATATTTGAATCAAATGATTGTAACCATCGTGTTTAGCGGTTAATTTCGATATTGTTTGACGATAGGATTCCATTTCGCGATTTAATTTTCTTATTTCAGCTTCATATTTCTCCTCAACCTAAATTGAAGTAATTAAATTGGAACAAAAATTTCGGAAATTAATTTAAAAATAATTTAAAGTTTCTTATAACCGAAATTAAAATATCCTTGACTGATATGAAATAAAAGTCAGTACTATTTAAAGACAGATTAAGTAGGTATAATAAATAAATAAATCGTCTCTCAGATATAAGCAACTTCTTCAACTCAACCTATAGAAAATAAAATCACTAAAAAAATAAACGATAAGTTAAAATCCTTTAGAGTTCAAGTTTGATGCACTAATAGGACAAAATAATCTAAAAAAATAGACAAAAGAAAATTAAATTTGCATGACGTCATATTCAAATATTCAACTTTAATATATTACCGTAGAATAGAGAGAACCGGAAGAAGAAGCGAGCGACAACTGAGAGCCGTTCGCATCCGCTGAACCACTTGGTGACGTTTTTGAGGTAGCCGATAGATAACCAGATTCCGCATAACGTGACGATTTCATTTGAGATGCTCTAAAAACAATTTTTCTTCAAATAATTGAACAAAAAATTATTCTTATTTATGTTTATAACTTCACTGGTATGAAATATATAAAATTTAAGCGATGTTTGGCAGCCCTTCGTTACGTCTAATAGCCCTATAATTATTTCAGGCATCCTATAGAATTTCCCTTCCGGAAGAAACATAATTAAAGCAAACGAAAAGGGCTGAAAAAAATTTAATCACGAACCGGAAACACAAATTCATATACCTTGTACCATCATCAGAAAGTTTATGAAGTTGTAGATTTGCATCCCGATGAGAGAAATTTGCATAAATATTCTCGGTTTGTAGCTTCTTTGTGGATAAAGCGCCACCTGGAACAATTGAAAATTACTAAAATACGGCAAAAACAACCTCAATATTATATTTACTTAACTTGATCACTGAGTGCAATAAAAAGGTAGGCACTTTTGGCTCAAATCTTAAAATTTCCCTCATATTACATAAAAGCTGCATGTATATCCGCCAGAGTTGATGAAAAAACTTCAGTGATTCTCAATCCCAACTAGCAATCTTTTCATCCTCTAAAATATCACTGTTTTACTCAGACTGTTCGGTTGCTATTTATGTTCTTTTTGATATTTTTTATATCACATTGTAGCGGAAGACCCCTTCCTCTCCATTCCTGGACTTATTACTAAACGTATCTAAATACTTAGGTTGTCAAAACAACTGTGTTCTAGCAGCATCCACAAGATGCCATCGTCTAGGTCGGATAAGGTATAGCAGACAGATAGGCCGAAACGTCTGCGGACATACACAACACTCGCCTCATGCCATAGCAAACTAAACTAGAACTATGTGCAAGTCTAGCTAAAAAGTGATAGTATAGAAGTTACATGCATTGCAACATACTCCCTAACGGAGTACAACAGCACAACATAGGAAACAAAATATGTGAGAAACAAAGAAAGGGGCTTTCCCGTAAAAATACATTCTCTCCCCTATTCCAATGAGAAGTAAACTATATGGACTCAATAGAACTTTTTTTGAACTTGAACAACAAAGTTTTTAAAATTTCTATTGATTCAAATAATACTGCTAAAACATCGAAAATGTTTTGGCTAATTTAAGTAATAAAATTGAAAATTAGTCATTCCTTCCAAAAAAACTTTATAATACAGAAACAGAGATCCCACTAAACAGATTACTTAACTATGTATATTCAAACCAGAGAAGGGATGATATAAATGTTTAGCGTTAACGCAAATGATAACACTGCCTATTGGATAAGACCTGTAGCAGTGCATGTAATGTTAGTACCCAATGCAAATAATAATACACTGAAAATGCTCGGAAAGCGAAAAAAAAAACCGTTAAAATGATAGTGGGAGAGGAGAAGGGATGGAGGAGGGGGGGGGGGGGGGGGGAAGAGGAAGGAACGGAACTAGGGCAAACACGGTGGTAATTTCGGCACATGCAATGAACCATGATCTTTAGTTACAGCCTAAACCCATTGTCGAAATCCCTCATATCTCATAAGATAGGTCCTCCTCACCGATAGAGTTCCTCGTCATGCCAAAGGTGGCTAATTTTATAGATGAGTGATTTTTGTTTCTTATTTTTCTACACGCCACCGAGTTCCTCCGTCGGGTGATACCTTTTCGATCCCTCTCCCTTCCTATCCCCAAGGGAAAACGAACTTCCCACAAGACATTACCACCGGCATAAATGAGCCAATGCAAGCTTCATGTCAAGTACCAATTTTCCTCGGCGATCGGCACATTTCCATCGATGGTGGAATTCCGGATGCAATCGTAAGTGGAATACGTTTCACAAGAATTTTCGAAGCACTTGGCGAACGACCAAAATTTGCAAGCGATTTCATGCTAGTTATTGATGATTGAGAATCTCCATCAATTGATGAACGTTCTGAAATCTTTGTCGACGATGCGTTCGATAAATCGATTTCTGAATTCGCAACCAATACCATTGAACGTGACATTCCAGCAGATGATAGTGATGCACATCGACTAGCTAAAGATTAAGCAAGCAAATAAACAGGACAGATTTGTGGTAAGCTTGGAAATTAGTGGATTTGAAGCTTAAAGAAGAACGAAAAATTAGTGGGCAAGAAAGATTTCCAAACTATACTATAATTGTAAGAAAAGGAAAAAGAAAGAAAAGGAAATACTACTAATTTTCTAAACAGAAAAAAAAGAAATATTCGTGCCAATCAAGGAAGAAAAGGTAAGATGATATTTCCTCCTATTTACATCATGCATATAAAGGTTTAAGGAAAAAGTGTAAGCGATATGCATAAGCCTTCTATAATTCAGCATATTAGTCGATGATGAGAAAAAAAAAAACCCCTCATATCCCACTAAATAATAATAATAAAATTCAATATTCATGGCCATATTTACTTAAACTAGTCTCTCCTTATAAAATTACGCTTCTCCCTTCTATCTTTTCTTCTTCATTTTGGATCTTCGGAATTTATTAATCAAGAAATATACCCGATCCGATTTAGTCCGATATGTGAAAACGAATTTGTTAGAATGCATTATAGGGAAACAAAAGATGAAAAAGGGCTAAAAATTCGCTCAAGTAAAATGAGATATGAACATTAGCTCAAATAAATCAATTGTAATGTTAAGCCGACAGATGTATATCGATAAACTACATATAAAACTTTTCAGTTAAACTAAGAATCTGCAAATGCAAATGAAAAAAAAAGAAAAAAGAACACAACATTAAATAAACAAAAAAGCTCTATAACACTATAGAAGATAGCACAAGAAAAATATATCTAAAGAATTTTCTACGTTACACAAAAGTAGCTACTGAAAATGAAATAAGCATTATTAGCTGCTGAAGCTGGCAATAAAAGGACAGCTAGTGCGGTGAGGAAGAATTGCAAATATCCTTTAGAAGCGATTCAATCAATCAAAACACCTGCTCGCAAATGAAACCAAAGCAAAGAAAATATGCCCAGCAACTTAAAATCCTACCAACTGAGCCGTCCGGAAAACCTGCCTGCCTATATCCTTTCATGAACTATCAAAGCAGTCAACGCAAAGACTGCTACATTTGCAACGTCATTTATTTTTATTTATTTTTTTATTTTTTATTTTTTGCAATATGCCAGTTCCCCCATTAAGAATGAAACCTTATAGAACCGACGAAAAACTATGATCGGTTACAACTCTGATCTGCCAGTTAAAAAAACAAACAAAACAAACAAAAGATCATTTTGTCGAAAAACTTCATCATTCAAAAACAGCAACAGCTGCTAATTTGCATATGTAACTCCAAATTTGAATTTGTTCTTTCTTCTCGAAGGACATCAACACTTGCCCGTCATCGCGGGTTTTATTCTGCATATCGCCATTTATTTCATGCGGCTCATTTCGCAACTTTTACTCCCCCTATTACCATCCACCACTAATATTCCCAGCCTATGGTTTAAACTTTACCATTAAAGAAACGACACCATTCGTACAAACATATCAAGATCGTTCCCGATAATACCCGGGTACTATATCAATATCGTTCCCGGTAAAACCCGGCAAAATACCAAAATCGTGGCCAACAATCAAAAAGAAAAACTAGAAACATCAACAAATTTCTAGATATTAGAGTGTTACTGCAAAAAATGCTTAACTCCCACCACTGCAAGCTCTGTTCACAGTCTTTCCCAAGAAGTTATTTTTGTGAAGAGAATTGGAAAAGATGTTCACACTTCATTATCACCTATTCCCATCTTCGCATTTCCCGCACGATTCTTAGGGTATTTTTTAAACAATCCCATATATCAGTGATGACCTTTGGCATCCGCAAGTGAAGATGCAAATAGCAGTTTGACACAACTTGAATACACATAAAACTATTAAATTTAAACAGGAACTTGCAAGGAAAGGTGTAGTAAATAATAAAATTAGCTCACCTGTAAGACCTATAAAAAATAATAAAACCAGCTCACCTGCAAGACTATGTCGATTCGGTTGTATATGTTCGAGTGTAGGTTGCGCTAATGAGAGATGATGCGTGTTAGGCATCCGTCGTGGACTAACCATCGCAAGAGTGGCAGCAGATGTTTCATGACCGATCGCCGCCAATCTATATATATTCACCGACAAATTATATCCCCTTCATTGAATTAAAAAGCATTTACATTCAACCTCGAAATCAAACAATCAACTCTGGTTAGTTCATGAACTGCTTGTACTCAATAAGTCATCTGTAACCAATCTGCAAGTTGTCTGTAATCAGTAAATTACTTGACCCAGCTTGACCCAGTTCAAGACCTGCTTGTAGTTAGTGAATCACTTGTACCCAGTTTATGAGCTGCTTCTCTAGTAAATCACTTGACTCGGTTTACGGTCTTTTTGTACTCAGTGAATCACCTGATCCAGTTTGTGAGCTATCTATATCCACTGAACTGCTTGCATTTAGTTCATGAGTCAATTTTGTTCACTGTACCGCTCGTGCCCACTCTGCAAAAAGTTTATACAACATTTCTTCCCATTTTCTAGAAAACCTGTATCAAAATTACAATCCATTCAAATACACCTTAAATTAAGTTACCTATAAAAATTCTTTTTTGCATTCCTTTTATAAATACATTCGGTACATCAACCATATATACAACAAACCCACTGAACGCTTTATACCGATCAACGATGGAAAACGAGCTTAATGCCCAATATTCACGGATAACAACTAAACAGGAATGACTGCAGTGGTAACTTGGCTAAACCTTTAATTATGAGTTTCTATCATAAAAACATAGCAGTGAAAATAATTTCAAAAAAAACCCCGCATACTATAAACCAGAAATGCCTTCCTACCTGTATGGATTTTCATCCACTGGTCGGTAATAGGTCATAAGATGCGCCTTTCTATCTAATGAGTGATATCCGGTTGTCATAGCCGTGAAACCTGAAGAGAAATTTTCAACGCCTAAGAAAGAATTGAAGCCAAAATTTTCAAAAAAAAAAAAAA
>JAAVTS010001132.1:0-20571 GCA_022845575.1 Baylisascaris ailuri
CTCAGGAAATACAACGAGGTTTTTGGGGATCTCCCAATGTTCGATACTGCAACATCATTCTCTGCAGCAACCTCTAGGTTTCTACTACGCGTTCATCAAATTTGCAAGATGCACACACTTTTGGAGCCTCGTAAACTTAAGTCAGCCCATTTCCGAAGCTACCGTTGTGCTCGAAAAAAAAGAAACGAAAACATTCCAATTAAGACCTTCAGCCTGCCACCCGAAAGCTCTTCGCTTACGGCGAGTCTTGCATCTGAAATGCGCTTGATATCCCGCTGCATTCTCCTTGCAAAGTCTTTGAACATCGTGGAGCCACCTGAGAGAACGATGTTTTCATAAAGACCACGTCGCACATCGATAGGACACTGCTGGATCACTGTATCAACTGTTTCTGAGATCGGCGTAGTGAAATCCGGGTTCGCAAACTGAAACTTCCACACGCTACTGCAAAATCCAATCCAAACTCATGGAGTCAAAGATGTTTGTTCCGTCTCGCTGGTTCGGAATGTATCTTATTTTTTGTATATATACAAACTACGTCCACTATATGGAGCATATGTGCAATGCAAATATATCATTTGGAAAGCACCAGACAAAATTGTCGAACATAGTGCAGCGGAGAGAAACTTAAATGATGTTTGCAAGCATTCCGTTAATACTTTTGCAATAATATAAAACGAGAGTGCACCACTTAGAGTTTCAGCGCGCAGCCAACGTGTATTCTCCTTCAGCACAGATCTTTCCCCTAATCCCGTCATTCCAATCCGCCAACCTCTCTGGTCAAGGAACAGTCTTATGCGTTTCGCATCATTCAGACTCATTCAGTCGTTCCAACAGTTCTTATGAGCATCGATATTACCGCTTGGGATAACGCATGCGCATATATGAAGACTCGAATGGACGTTTTTGCACACTCTCTTGTAGTTACAGCCGCATTGCCTATACAGAAAAAAAATGCACAAGAGGGAAAGTGTGGTCGGAGCGGAGGATAATCACTTAATTACAGCGCCGACACACAGCGTTCCTAATCTTTAAGAGTCAAATAAAGCAATTGCCTCATTATTTGCACCACATAAAAACATTCCACAACATTCAGCTGAAAAGGCTTGTGCACTAAATAATGTAAACCTGTTGCCAATTGTCAAGAACCCATGCAAATCTATGAAAATACTTCACTAACAAACGGCAGCCTACGTTCCTATAGAAGAAGAAACTAATGCAATACTTCACTTTCCCTCCTCTCCCAAAATCGTCCATGGCACACGCAAAAAATTTCAATGAATTTTCGGCTGGTACGGACCTCTGTCTTCAATGCTGAGAAAATCTTTCGTAGCAGAACATTTCGTTACCTCTTCCCGGTTACTATTTCAAGCAAAACACAAAAGCAAATTGAACTAGCGAACCTCCGGATGGAAGAAAATTTCGGGTCCGAGAAAACGCTCATAACCGACGTCGACGACGAAGGGCTTCTTGGTAACGGTGTTTACACCCTCATAAGTTTTCAACCATTTTGCACCATCAGTATCGTACTTCGTAAACTCTCTTAGAATATCTGGACACACATAGCAAAACCTTTCCTGAAACAGAATAGTTGGAAATAACTCGGAGTGTCAAGGAAAAGCATTTGTCAAGCATTTAACATTTATGTGCCCTACTTGCAGCTGCAACTATGCACCAGACCTCAATGGAAATTGAAATGCGCGATGAAGTAGCCGTTTTCGTCACATATCACCACAACACAATGAGGAAATGGACTTCCTAGTTACTTGTGCAGAAGTTTTTTATTATTTTATTTTATTTATTTATTTATTTATTTTTTTTTTTTTTTTGAAAGTTCAGCCCACCACATAAACAAAGAACAGGCAAACGAAAGCAGCTAAACATTTAAAAAAATCCTCTTCCTTCAAAGAACGTGAAAGCATTTAAGTCTTGTTGCGAGAGATTTGTTCGTACTAAATATGCCAAACAGAAGACGTCTCTTTTAGTACTTTCCCAACAACAGAAACATTTATCTCTGAAACAAGGAATTTCAAATAAATTCACCCAACAACAATCTCGTGCTACTTGATAATTCCCCAACTCTTCAACAATAAAACTGCTGAAATGTAAGCGAGTCCGCACAAACAAAGTCTAAGCCTTCGAATGTACTACAAGTGAAACACTTTTTATAGTTATGAGTTTGCAGAATTATTCACTAAAACCACACTACCCTGTATGTTTTGAAGGATAGAGAAAGGTCACATATTGTGTTTGAATGACAACTGCAGACACAAACCTTTATAGCCTTGGCGACCTCATAGCTTTGGTCGGACGGAACGCTCGGTTCGCGCTCTCTTAGCAGTTGCTGAATAAAGTAGGTGATGTCACGGCCGGCAATAGGAATGTGCTTTATGCACGAACCAATAACGTATCCTTCAGCAACCGGAATACAATGCGTAACACCGTCACCACTATCGACCACCTCAAATATGAGCACTTACGCCGAGCAAAGCAAATAGAAAGCATAGTCACAGAATCGTAATAATGCGCCAGCACCACATCACAACTTCATCCCCGTTCACTGCTGTCTTGTTAAATAAAAATGCACCACCCTTCATAATATGAACTACTCGCAATCAATAAAGTGGAAAAACTTTCGACTCAAATCTGAACAACCGCATGAAAGTAATTCTGGGAACTGCAGTAATCTAGAATGAAATGAATTTTAGAAATGTTACGCAACAACCAGAATTCGAAAAGTAAGCTGAACTCGTAATACGTTTGTTGGAATATCTCATAGGAAATGGAAACAATAAATGCAAATGAGGATAAAATATGCTAAGCAAGCAAACCGAAAAAAAAGGGGAACATGAAAACCCACAAGGCCCGTAAGTGATCGCTGCGAGATGTCACGACTCTGCCAGGATGCAGCAAGTGCCAAAACCGCCTGTACGGCGATATACAAGCCAGGCACGTTGAACGATTCGAACATTATTTCGGCGGTGAATTCACGGTTCTCCGGAGTATTTAACGGCGGTTCTGTCTGAAATTAGGCATTTTCAGCAGCCAAATATCTAGCTGTTCCGTTGCATCAAACAAAAATGCGTTTTCATTTAGTTGTACAACTGTCCACTTAGGCAAAAAATTCAATCTGGTTGGAACGGTTAGATCACTTCGACTTCTCTAAAGAACTGGAAAACCCCATCTGTTTGGATTTAGTCGGCCAGCTGCCACCAAATGATGATGAGAGCAAAAAGTCAAACTTTTCACATCGCACATTCATCGAAAAATAAGGAAAACTTACGAGCAAGAAGAAGTGGTCCTCAGGTTCGGCTCTTAAGTATCTGAAAATACATTGCTCCCAAAACCGTTCCATAAGATCCCAATCTTCCACAATACCATGTCGAATTGGATACTGCAAAGAAGACAAAACATTCAATCTATTAAGAGAAAGGATTCGATAAAACGAGCAAAAGAGATAGCGGCATCAGTGGAAACTCTATATCTTCTCTACTGTACCATAACCATACTGCTACCAACTTTTAAATTCGAAAGAAGGCCGTCACTGAGGCGACAAAATCTTAAGACAACAAGGAAATTCCAGTAAACTGCACTCAACTTTCCCACCTACAGATACGTCGGTTTTTGGCGATCGTAAAGGAGTGCACAAGATCACAACTGCGCGGTAACAGATGTCAACGGATAGAGAGAAAACTCTGAAACTTAAGTGCAAGGCGAGCACAATAGCATTATTCAGAAATCTCCCCAACAATCTGCCACCTGCCTTCACAGAATAGTTGGCAGCCGCCGGAGAGAGTGCCTCATCGCCAATGAAGAAGTCGAGATCGTCGATTCGACTTGAGCCCACCGTATTCCATCGCAATGCCGACGACTGCGCGCCAACCTTTTCCCTCACCGCTATTGCTGCAAACATTCCCAATTACTAACTAACAACTGATCACATTTAGCCCATCAATGAGTGCTACTGTGAAGACAAAATTGAGCTTTAGAAGTTAAAAATGTGGAATTTAGATGCGAGAATCAATCAAATAAAGATCAACAACTTTGCTATGAATATGCACAACAAAAAGGACCCTTCATATAGCATTTCGTCCACCATTATCGGTAGGGCGGCAACGCACAATTGATGACAAGTTCGTTCATGGCTGGTGACGAGAAAATGAAACCTTTTGATTTAATGACCTCATGAGGCTCAAGAACAACCACAATGAGTGGCTAGTAATTCACTTAAAAATAATTGCAGTCATCGTTGAGGTCTTGTGCACTCAATAAAGAAATAAGAAAGCAACTCATTAACCAAAGTGATCTATTCAAGCCACGTGGAACAGGAGAACAGATGAGGTTAAATATTGGATATTAACTTTTAAAAACCAAATAATAATAACGAATGTGAGAAATGGGTGAAAAAGCGAGTAAACAATCTACCAGAAGGTATGATGAACTGTGGCTCTGTATTGCCCGCATATCCTAACTTCGTATACCTGAAACAGGTTTGTCGACGCTTATAACTTCCCTTGTATTCATTACTGCCTTCCTCTAATGTTGAACAATACTGCTATGACAAGCAAATTAATTCATCGATGCTGCAGTAGTGAATTATGGCTTCATAATAATCCATCATATTTGATGTGCGACTGTTGAGGAAGAGGGGGGGGGGGGGCGGTAAGGAGCGCTCCTGTCGCCTCATTCGTACAGTAAAATCGTTGGAAGTAGGAAAGGGGGGGGGGAAGGAAAAATTTTTTGTTACTAGTACAACTGAACGATTAGAGTAGATATGTTCGGGTCTGATGACAACATTTCGTTTGTAATCGATGATTTTTCATCGTCTAAAATCATCTAAGCTCAACTACGAAGGATATTTCAAGCAATATTACTGTCATAATTCCAGCTGCCATGTTATGACTCCCACAACAGAACGGACAGCAACGACAACATCCAACTCATCTAACAAATCGATTAAAAAAAAATTCTACGATGGAGGTATTGTTCGTTGATTATTGCAAAATACAGAAAAGATAATCGAGTGAGCTTTATACTGCACATCAGTAATGAATGATAACTCATGTGCAACGCTGATGGACGTAATATAACAAAAATAAATAGTTTCATGGTTAATCTTAAAAAACCAACCCAGTGCCGTTATCGATGACACATGCCGGTAACCGTCCAGCAGCCATTTTGGCCAATTCCAAATCACACCACAATCAACAACACCCTAACGTGTGTGTGTGTGTGGTAATCGAACCGTTCACACCTATAATATGAGTATACTTCTAATGCACTAGCATTATATATGATTTCACTCGAACGTTTTATTTCTATGAATAAAATACGACGATATGAGAGAATTAATCGACATATATTTCACTCTATACTGATAGTTCAGAGGAGTAAGACTATTCACGCGTTAGTCAACATCGGGTTTGGCTAGAATTCATAACCACTATTTACCCATATCGAGAATTGTGGACGAGCTTAAATTTCAGGTCATTAATTGAAGGGGAGTGGGAAGAAAAGCAACAACTAATACACCTCAACCCTTTTGCCGGCTCATTAAACAGCTAAACAGATGCACGCAAACTTATGTTGACAGATCACCCATAGTGATTGCAGCATTAAGCCAGGCAATAAGCATGATCGAAACAAATATAAACAAAACAAAGGAGCAGAGAGTTGAAGTGGGTGAGCACATATCCTTGACTGGATAGCTACATACTGAGCATCGGTATAGGTAAGAAGATTACACTCAACAGACAGGTGAAACGTCTATAGTTAGAAGATTACGGCGAAGAGAACAACGAAATGGAAAGGCCGAGAGGGAATCGGGGGTCGATGAACATATGGAATGCAAACGTAGCCTTATCAAGCTTAATGGCAATAAGCACCTATCACAACAGTGCAGAGTAAAATCTGTTGCTCCTAACCCCAACTTCTTGACCTCAGATGAAAACTTGTAAGCAAAACTGCACATTTAAATGCCGACGTCTTGACTCGATGAATCAGTTAAAGCCAACACCGCTATGAACACAACCACCAAGACGTAAGAATTCACCAAAAGCGGCGTTAGATGGGCGGGACTTGTGAATCAACTACCGTATATTTTGAAATCATTGCTTTTCCTTGCAGAACTTAAATTTTTCCAAATGGGTTGCAATGCGCACTGATGAGGGATGTGCTGGATCAATGTGCAAACTCGAGTGTTGTATTTCGAGGTTTTGCTGATTTAGCGGGAGGGTCGTTCTTAAGGACCTTCCAGGACCGTTGTTTTCTGGATTCTGGTGCTTCTTCCGGGATAGGACTGCTCTAATTCAGTGCTGTACAGGAGGCGAGTCTCGGGAGCAACAAAGGGAGTATGGAGGGAGGGTCGAGGCACTAGAAAGTCGTAGGAGGGAGAAGGGGGAGGCGAAAAAGAACGGTCATCGTGCAACAGTTCCCAGAACTACCAGAAAATCACACTTTTTCGTGGAAAGGATCGGATTTGAGGGTGGCGAACCCCGATTACGTCAAAAGTTCAATAGTTCGAGCTATCGGAGTTCTCAATTTTTAAAATTCCCTCGTCTCCCGCTCAACACTCTCTCATCCTATAAAGTGCTAATATAAACAAATCATACCTATCGTATATAAATAATCGTTAGGGCTATATATAGTCTTAGATAAATTTGAGCGATCGAAGTGTTGAAGCTTGTAACTGATAGAAGGCTATACATGCGTTCTTTATGAACGACGTTCTTATTCGTGATGTCGTGACCGTTTAAGTAAGCACAGAGATCATTGAAATCCACGAATTTGTTGTATATCACCATCGAAGAGATGCGTATTTGCCGGAATTGTCGGTTTATTGATGTCTGTTGAAGTGTGCCGTCCATTGACGATGGTTGATAAGGAGCAAGAAGAGCACGAACTTGCTGAAAAAGATCAGGACGAGCGCGAAGGTGCGAAATCTGCGGCGAAAAATAAGCATGATTGGGCAGCTGCTGACCTCGAGAAGGTGAAGTTTCTTGTCTTATCTTATGGTTATACGTTTGTATATCTTGCTGTTTAGGACTTCCGTTGATATTAGATTGCTGATATTATTTGTGCTTATTAGTAGTATTGTGTGTTAAGAGATAAAATTTCATAATATGAAGCGGGGAAAATTTGCTTTCGTATAGTAGGACTTACTGTGGATGAGTTTCTTAGCTTCTGTTACCTTATACCTGCTATAGGTGACTGACTTTCATGAGGACAACGACAATGTGAAGGAGGTTTCAAACGTCAAGCTGGATAGTCTCATCAGTGGGCCTCAAGCGGCGAGAAAGGTGGTCAACATTAGGCGTGAGGATGTGCAACTAATTGTGAGCGTTTAAAATTTCAACTGCATTTGTTTTCTGTTCACGTTCTTTGGTATTAATCTTTGTAACTCTACATCCACAACTTCCAGGAACTGACTTAAATTCAATGGGAGGGAGGGGGATGGACTTTCAAAATTCTTTAAGACATAATCCGTTGCTTGAGATGATGCTGCTTAATGCTGCTTGTGTGGAAGATTCTAGTTAGAGAAGCTTTCCTTTAATATTTTCGAAGAAATCGGTGAATAAGCTACTTCATAACCTCAATAAAATTTCAAATTTCGTGTTGATGAATTCTTAGCCAACGAATTGACTGTGAATGATAGAGGCTTGTCGCCTATACATACATGCAGTGTTTACAATTACGTGTTTTCAAATGCTCGTTTATTTAAGGCAGTATATTTAAATCATAGATTTGCGGCACAATTTTTAGATGATTGTGATAACACGCTTATGTTCTTTCAGACAAGCCGAGAGGTTTGCCCTTTCAGGCACACCGAGGGATATGCCCTTTCAGGCAAACTGGGGGTATGCTCTTTCAGGCACATCAGGGCATATGCCCTTTCAGGCACACCGGGAGATATTTGGTTTATGGGCGTATTTCACTTTCAAGTAGTAATCTGCAATAGAATGGCGAAAAGCTTGAGGGTAGATTGAGTCGCCGTGTGGCGGTTGAAATTTGTATGTGGGATGGGGGTGTGATCGTGGTGGGAGAAACGGCCAAGAGTGTATGACAGCAAGCAATAGGTGACGCAGAGGAATCTAAAGGTATGTGACGAGGGAGAGTTGTAATAGAGGAGCATCAAGGAGTCCTACGAGAGGTACAGCATCACACCTCAAATTAAAAGGAAGCAGAAGGCTAAGAACTGAACGGTCTTTATTTACAACAAGCAACGCTATACTTTCGAAACACTATTGTTACAGCTTTCCAATTCTCCCAGGTGGGAATCGTGAGTTCGCTATCGGTATAAACCAAGATCCCCCCTGGCTTAACTTTTTAGAGTACGAAATTACGCAGTGAAATAGTTAGTAAGGAATGTCTCAAAAATGATCTTTTAGAAGTCCGGCCTTTTTTACCCCATCGTTTAGCCCACATATGGCTAGTCTTGCAGAGTGATAGAATGCAAGAGGGGGGAAGGGGTAACAATGCTGTCACCAATATTTGATGTATTGAAGCAGCAGTTTAATGTCAAATTCTGAAGGTTCTTCAGTGCTTCTATATTATCGAGGGTGTTGTGATACGAGCTGAACATTCGGTATGAATTTCAGGTAGATGAGTTGGAGCTGCCACGAATTCGAGCTGAGAAGAAACTTATTGAGCATAATGGCGACGTGATTGCAGCGACGAAGAGCCTTCTTGGATTTTGATCATTTTTAAGTTGATGATTTTGATGCTAGTATTTGTTGTCGGGTTTTGAGGTCTTTCCGAATTGCTATACCAGTTTTTTGTTCACCTCATTTCTTTTTTCTTTTTTTTTTTCTTAGTACATATAGTATGATGTTTTCTGCGAAAGCTTTATTTTGCTCGATTTGATGAGAAAATGGGATGTTAGATAGTTTGGCGATGGGTAATTAGAAAATATGAATTGTGGGCAGCAAAAAGTCTCTCTTTGCTTGAGATTAGCAAACGTCTATGACATTTTTCATGCGTGCTTGTTGCAGTAAATACTTTCTAACAAGTATTGCAGTGAAGTTTTGTTTAGTGTATTTGAAGAATGTTTTTTTAAATCAGTGGTGCGTACTCTAACACGGCAAGGGGCAATTCCACATATACATCCTAAAAAACCCACCGACATTTTTGCATTGGTTCAATATGCATGCGTCGCATACTACGACAACCTCCCTTCACCCATTGGATTCCAGCAGGTGTATTTAGCCTTTCGGCTTCTCTACCTGTGCCCTCCTTAAGTTTGGTTCAGCAGTAGCATCGGCAACGTTCCAGCACTTTTTTTTACTTCTTCCGTGGTCTTTCCATTTGTTAGCGTTATAACCATAGCTCCCACTTTTTGTATGTGCCAGTTATGACGTCATGACATAAAATCCAACTTAAGCTTACATAGTTTCAAGAATCTTACAAACCGATGAGCGGAGCTACGGAAGTGACCAAGTTGTCCGACATGCTTTGCGGGATGCATTTTGTGATATGGTAGAAACACATTTCGCGAATTTTTGCTGTGTACTTTAGGAAAATGGACACCCTGTGCGGCCGAAAACCGCATTAACCCGCCTGGGCAGCGAAAGATTTAAGTGTGCGCCGACCATGAGGGCAGTTACTGGGATGCTTCATCTGAAGAAGCTCGTTCATAGGACCTTTTTCAGATGTCCATTCTTTTCGGAGCTGCTCACTCACTTCGCGCGGAATAGCGCCCGGAGCCATTTTCACCATTTTTGAGAATAGCTCTTCTTGTAGTCGGGAAACCCCATGACACGATCTCCTGAAGCTGCACCACGTGACAACTTCTGAGCGCTGAAACTCACTTGCGCAGAGAAGCCAAATTTTGCCGCTCACGGCTGCAGTTTTTGGCATAAGCTGCAGCTCGACTAAAGGGGGTGGGGGNACAACCAAGTGGGAAAAATCTATATAACTTCTCATTCAATGTCGCAGAAAAAGACCCAGCAAGTTCTGTAGTATATTCGAGGCCAAGCCGGGCATGAATGTGGTACTGTCGCCCACATTGGGAAACTCCGCATGGATGAATGTTTTTATGTAAATGAGGCATACCGTAATCATGGCAGTATAACACCGCACTTCTCCTAGATTCATGTTCGATTAAATGGAAAATGCAATTTTGTAGTCACACATGTAAAAAAAGAAGCAAAAAAGCGACGAAATGCTATGCGAAAATACAGCCAATATTGCATTGCAGTTTATTTCTCATGGTAGAAAATAATGAAAATATCCACAGTGTTAATAGTATTTCACACGATGAGTAAAAATGAACATTTTTCAAAACAAAAGAAAAAAATGTTTGTAAAATTCCTACGCATCGCGGATTACGCTAGTAAAATAGCCTTTAATCACAGATCATAACGAACAGAAGTATGCCTCTCTATGAGCATTAGAAAGATAAGTAAGATTGATTAACAACTGCTTCCAAAAAAAAAGGATCTTAACAATGCGGTGGAGAGAACCACATAGTTCAATATATCCAATACGATGGGGAATCTATTCCCCTCCTCCTTATCAAATGAGAGATCAATCGAGAGGAGATATTCCCCTGAAAGGATTTCAAAACTTTTTCGCCACCTTTGCATTTCACAGATGAAACCGTTTTAGTTATCCAACGACATCACTTACAACAATGTAAGTTTAAGATATCTTCCTATTTGAAGATTGTTGATTCGTATGAAAATTCAACAAATATTTGGAGATGACGAGTATGCAAATGCTTAATGGACGCTCACGAGAAGCCTCACATGCAAGGCTTCTGCATTAAATCCTTCTTTTTGACGGTACGTACATATAAGAAGATGATAGTACGTACCCCTCTTCCCAACGAATGATTTCGAATCTCTCAACTGCAGTAGTTCCAGCGTTATTCCGAAATGCTATGACCCTGAATGCTAGCTATTCCCTGCGGTTTTCTTCCCGCGGGTGCTTCGCTCTGATATTTGGCAAAAGGATGGATGCATCGGAAGGATGATTTCGCATCAATGAGTACAGTTTCATTAGCATGTTGCAGCACCTAGATAATTTAATCTCTAATACCAGGCGGATCACTGAAAGGAGGAATATCAGGCACGAATCCCGAGCATGGAGCAGCCTGATCATTGGCAAGACGCACAACCCCAACTCCACCACCTAGGCGCCGATAAGTCATGCAACCCGACTGACGCCACTGGTTGCATTCGCGGTCGTAGACTTCCACCGTCTTCAAGTAAGTCGTCCCGTCGAAACCCCCTACCGCATACAACTGCCCGTTAACAACTGCGAGTCCAACCTGGAAAATGAAGAACACAATGAAAACTGATACATGTTTTGTACTATCTGGGAATACTGTCAACGAAGCTTGGTATCCCTGAGGCATGGATCGGCGAGAGGAAGAGGGAGGAGGGGGGAGGGGGGGGGGGGGGGGTCAGACAAAACGCACAAGTAAAAGCAAAGACTACGTACCCCAGATCTGCGGTTATTCATGGCGACGACGTTGACCCACTCGTTTGTGCCAGGGTTGTATTTTTCGGCCGATGAGAGCTCACAAACATCATCTCGACCACCGACCGCATAAAGGCACCCGTTGTAAACAGCCGTGCCGAGATGCTTCCGCCGTGTTGACATCGACTTCACCATCATCCATTTGTTTGTACGTGGATCGTACCTGTATTTAGCTGAATAAAGTACTATATTCTATATCGGCCAATAGAGTAGATGATATCCCCCTCTTCAGCACTCAAACGCTACCGACAATTCATTGAAACTGATTTCACTATTAAAGGAGGCATCGTGTTCTATACTTTTGTTTACTTACTTTTTCACTGTTTCATTTCATGACATATGAAATTCAGTTTAGTCATTTTCAAGCATTTTCTAAAATCATGCAAAAAACGGGGGTTGCAACATTTATTATTAAACTGTAGGCCTGCGCGAATTGCTGAACTGTGACCTACCCGAATCAAAGATATATAACTGCTTTCAGTGCCACAAGTAATGTTGTTACACCAGAGAAACTCCGGTCGGTGGCCATCAAGTGGCAACACCAAATATTACCTTCAATGGGAATATATCTTTAAAATCAGTTGCTGCGTTTGACGAACGTAGTAAAAATACCTCGTTAATGGCACTTATTAAATACGTACTATGGGTAGTCTGTCGTGCACTGTACAGTTGGCACAGCTAAGCAGTCAGTAAGTGGCATAACGGAATTTTTAAACGGTGAGTGCGGAGGACTATGAGCGCACAGACATAGGAGAAAAACATACCTCTCGACAGTATTCAAAGGACTTTGTCCGTCAGAGCCGCCGACAGCATAAAGACATCCATTCAAAACGGAAACCGAAACCCCCAAACGCCGTGTGCTCATCGCAGCGACCTTAGACCATTCGTTTCGATGCGCATCATACCTTAGAAGCATATTTCACTGTTGCATTGCTCACTACTACAGAAATAATATCAAAATTTCACAATTGACTATAGTGTTGCGATTAAAAAAAGAAACCTTTCAACAACGTTAAGACATGATACTCCATCCTGTCCACCAACTGCATAGAGAAGGCCGTCAAGAACGGCGACTCCAACGGATGTGCGGCACGTTGAAGTAGGCGCTACATCGCTACTCCACTGGTTGGTTGCCGGATCGTACCTGCAACTATCCATTGCTTCATCACAATACGGCATTGCTCTACGAAGGATTGCAGTAAGTCTATAAATGAAGCATCACAGCACTCTTGGGAAGCATCATTCTGAAACACCTAAATTTCTATTGCGAAATTACTGCAGCAAGAATGCAACAAATCTGTTGCCTTGTACTATCAAATCAACGGCAATATTATCCGCAAATCAACAAATTCGAATAGCCACTGACAAGAGAAAAGCATAACGTATGGAATATCGCAAGGATTGCTGATAGGGGTAAGACCTACAGAAAGCAAGCACGGATCGTCATTAAAAAAGGCAAATGGCTCTATCCTAACATATCCTATAGTCACTAGTTGTCCCTCTAATACCTATGCATTGCATAGCCAGAATGAACATCGACAACTTCTAGCACCTAAAACGATCCGCTATGGCGAATACCCTTCAACATCAATGACTTTTAAATCTACGTACCATACAGAACCAAGATGAAAAAAATAGAACAACCGCTTGTGCTGAGGAAATGGAGTATGAAACAGTCTTGAAAGAAGTATTCACAAGGAACCTTTCGATAGAATTGAGGTAGCTTTGCCCGTCATGTCCTCCCACTGCGTAGAGAAGGTGGTTGAGTGCAGCGACACCCACGCCACACCTACGCTTACTCATTGCCGCCACGCACCGCCACTCACCAGTACGGGAATCCATCCTCTCGACACTCGCAATCGCATCTCCACTACACCATCCACCAACCGCATACAACACTTCCCCATATCGAACCGGTTTTCGGCTTCTGTAATCTTTCAATCAGAACTAATATTAACACCACATACAGCATTCACAAATAGTTGCTTTTTTCTTTCATTAATGTTAGGTTATCAGTTCAAATATACATTTTTATTTCAACACATATCTAATGCAATAAGAACGCTAATACAAGATACAGTTTTCCAATGCAATGCACCAGGTGAATCGGTTCTTCAAATATCTAAAAACAATGCAGTGGCTGCATAAATCTTGAACCAAAAAAAAAAAAAAAACCCGCTTTCGAGCGCTATTCGACCCACTGTGCAAGAAAATTGGCTTGCGAATTTATCGTGGATTTAGGCATCAATAATTCACAAGTAGCTGAATCATAATGCAAAAAGATCAATCGTTAGCTGTAGATAATACCCCCATCAAAAATTCATCACCATCACTTTAAACACTTGTAATTTGAAACGCTATACACACTATCAGTTATTCATAATGCATCACAGGGTGAAAATATTTCACTTTATTCAACCTATTAATAAACAAAATATAGTTGGAAATAACCTCATCAAAACTGCCCATTTGGTGGATTAACAATGAACAAAGCGGCTAATTTACGCAATTCCTACCGAAGTTCATATTGCCTCGCGCAGCTGATACTAAGAAAATGACTGGAAAGATATACGGACAGATATAAAGCCGTCGTAATTCATTCATAGAAAAATTTGCATGAACGCATAAAAAGACGAAGAAATTCATTGAATTGTTCAAAAAACAGGTGATTATTATTAAGAAAGCAGTGATGGGAAGCAATTCAAGACACACCTTGTTCTAGGTCCTTGCATGTTGGGACGTTCAAGTGGGAGTAATAAATAATTTTTTGCCTCATCAACCAAATCTCGACAATGAGCATCCGATTTCACGAGAGGGTCCTCGCTGACTGTGCTCACAAGGAATTTCGCTTGGCACAACGGGAGACGTACATGCTCCAAAACCTGTGCTATTAAATCAATCAGATAATACGAACCTATCAAAGAAAAAAAGTTGCATTTATTCATTTGATGACACAAAAAACGCATGAATAAGAACATTTATTACAGAATCAAGTATCGTTTGTGGGTTATTACGAGGACAGAAGACCTACGCTATATAAGTAACCAATTGCTCCTCGTTTCCAACAACACCTTTGCACTAGAGCAGAAATATAATATCGCTCAGCTCAGTACTAGGAAAGGAAAGCGATGATGAGGAAAAATAAACCTCATTCGTTAATCACTGCGCGGGATTTTCAGAGAAACTTCTAGGAAATAGTATTAGAGAGTTCAATTAAGCAAACCTTTGAAAGAAGGGGGCGTCGTTTTGCAAGATCATAACGGATCCAAGCCATTACTGCCGCGAAAACGGTTTCCTCCGAACGTACATTAAGCTCTTCACTTGAAATAATATCAATCAATTGAGTGAGCGGCAATAGCAGGAATTCCTCGCTCGCTGCCACATCCTAAACACAGTAACGTAGGCACTTTCGGTTCTTATATCTTACAATTTTACTTCATAATTATTAGCTTGTAGTGAATAATATTGAAGGTGGATTTATTACCAAACATTGCTATCGTATCAGTTCGTTTTTGTGAAGGTGAGTAAAAAAATTGGGGCTGCAAATCTGGTTTTATTAAAGAATTGCAAAATTGCAATCACGAATGCATTAGTTTTCACATGAGGAAAAAAAGCTTTTCTGAAAATGCGATAAGATAGTGTGAAAACCTGGAAGTTGTGATGTGCGAATTTATCGGCAATACGCATAAGATCGCGACATGCATGAGTATCTGCGAAGGCACGGATACCAAGGCAATTTGTCGGGTCGAGTTGCTTCTTTAGAAACTCACAGCATACCTCCTGAAAATACGACTTTCCACTGGGATGCATTAAAGTGTTTCTTAATTGAAGACTCAAAAAACTGTCACCTAGTCGAACAGTCGAACCATCTCACTCATTTTGGGGGATATTCTCAGCATTTCTTATTAATGAAATAAACTTAAGAACAACCTGAATTTCATTTAGCTGAAGCAAGCAAGCAGCTGGCAGAATTGATTGCACGTTTACATCAGCAATCGTAATTTCGCCCGTATAGCAAAAGTCGATCAGCGTTTGTAACGTTCGTGATCCAATATCGACCATTTGCACCTCCTCTGTAATTATCAGCAGGGTCCCTAGGAAGTTCTCGAAAAGCGCCTCAATATCAGTCATGTCGCAACGAAGGCGATTAATTTTATCGACGTTTAGGCCCGCAATGATCAGATTGGCTGAGGGGGGGGGGGGGGGGGGGAGATGAGAGAGGGAACAACATTGCGCAATAACTTTACAACTGTTATGGATACGACGATGTGCGTTTGAATGTTGCATGACTGCCCAAGAAAATAAATACAACTTGTTGCATGCATGAAGTCTGCAGACTCATCGCTCTCACAGCGCTGATGATTCAAGCTTACCGGTTCATTGGCAGATCAAACCGCAAATTAGATCAGCATATAAAAAATAGCCCTCGATTTTGACGAAATATATGTGCTGTGCTGATCGAGTTAGAATAATATAGGGATATTCGTCACTAAGACGAGGGAGTTTGTGAGAATGCGTCGCTTTCCCGACCCTCTTCGAATGATACACTCTTCACATGTCTGGGGAAGGTCAGTAACACAGACCTGCCACCTATCTCCTACGCTCAAGGTAAGCTTTCCTATGCCTTTTTTTCTATCAGTAGCGATGCCTGAACAGCTTGAAGCATAGCAGTGTTACTTCGAGAAGGAAAACAACTCACGTTGTCTGCTCTCGGCCATTTCCGAAGTGAACATGGCCTTGAAATAATTGGAGCACGAAGCGAGCACGAGGCGATGAGCATTCACTCGTGTGTTACCAACGACCAGCGTTACGTCACAAAGACAGCCATCTGTTCGCATCTCGTTTATATGCTCCAAAGCGAGTCGCGAGTGTTTCTGACTGCGATAAACGAGCGGTGGACATGAGCTGCTCGTCGATTGTACTGCTCCACCATCGGCTACTTGTTCCGATTCCGCGAATGTCCCCTCGAGCGACCCGCTCATCGCCTTTCGGCTACAGTTGCTGTAATGCCGTTCAACAAATCATATCAGTCGAAACAACTGAAAGGCATTATGACAGTCAAAGAAGAGCAAAAAAAAAGTCTCAACAATGTGTCCGAAACCGGAAGACAGCAATCATGAATGACCGCAACGCTTGAAAACAGAGCAGTACTATTTCTGCTATAACCGCTCAGCTGCGTTTGCTCTCTACCAGCAGTGACCTTTGGTTCCGGAAGACAAACCGGAACAATTTGCGTGTATATAATCGTCCCATTTACAGAACACTCATCGAAGTAGGTGATTCCAACTTCTGTAATGCTTCGATCTCCCAGTTTTTGATGACAAGGTTCCCGTAGGGTAACAAAAAACCTTCACGCAAAAGTTATTTAGAATACCGAAGAGAAAGAACGTTGTGTTCTCAGATGATGATATAGGCGAAATACATATGGACGGAACGCAATCACAAATCTTCTAACTGGATAATGATATAGACATTTACTGACTTGACCTCAGAAATTTCTTATACTGTTACGAAAAAAGTAACAACTACGACATGTTCGGAAACGATAAAATGGCAAAGAACAACAGAAAAATTCAAACAAAAGACTGCATCATTGTAGGCTTATAAACTGCAACGAATAATATGTTACCTATTCACCTGTTTAATAGAGGATTACGACCGTCGAATCTTTCTACGAGCAGATACTGGGGTGGATTTAGCAAGCGCTAGGAAAGCATGTCTTTTAAACAAAAGTTTTTCTGCAAAATTGACTTTCGTGTTTTACTTCAGGCAAAAAAAATTTGGATTTTCGAGGATAACCGTTTGTCAGCTATGCAATCCTCTGTGGATACATCATTTCTCACCTGAAAACTTCGGCAATTCAGATTTACTGGTGACTAGAACACAAATGAACCCTCGAGGGCACTCTAACAGAATGATGGCACCCTGGTTGCGAACCGCGAACGGAGCTCAGCTCATCCCCCACATTGCGTACGCACCACTACCGTATTCTGCACTCTGCAAACGAATACAAACGCCTATCACAGGAACTCGAAAACTTCTAATAGGAACGTGCTATTTATTATTATTATTTCTTAATTTTTTTGATCAGTCAGTCCAGAATGCCAAGGGATGTCATCATGCAGAAATTCACCTGAACCGGAGCTTCAGAAGTGCTTTTTCTAGATGTGCCTATTTCTTTGCAAATGTACCCTTCATGCCGTCGTCGTTCGTCATGCTTGATAACACCTTCACCAGTTTTTTTTTTTCTCAGCTACTCGTTCATGGAAATAGTGAAACCTCAAGGTCTTGGCGCTGACTTTGTGCATTTCGAATGGGATTTAATTCTGTGCCGTTTCAGTACCAACAGTACCACAGTAAACCTGTGTGATGATTGCTTAAGACCTAACGAGCCCATCCACCAAATTGGGAAGAGGCAACGGCATATTCAAACGTCGGAATTCACTCGCTGCGACCGCGCTACCTTTAAATGGCATCGAAGGAGTTGCAGGCCCGCTGTCGAATTTGTAAGGCTTTTATAGAACTTTTTTGAAATCTTGTGCAATCGGGATGGGGCCACAACACTGCGGACGTTTATTTGGCGTATTTCTTGAATAGTTTCTTTTCTGCTATTTCTATTAGCAGTGAAAAGAGGTAGGGAATCGCTGAACAGGTGCAATCTTGCAAAGAACCAGGTGTAATCTTTTTTCTTTTTGAAAAATGGTTCGAGTTTATCTCAGAAAGTGCTTTTTATCATTTCTGCGGGAGGAATCCCAGAAAAAAAAGTGCATCTTGGTTCCGCGTTTTAATTATAACAACTGTGATTACGAGGTCTCGAGCTAAATGTGTGGACGGTCGATGAGACAGAGCCTCAGCAGTGCTGTTTTTGCAAAGCAGTAAAATAAACGAAGGACATGATATACTTCCCGATGTCCCACGTGTTGTTTGGTTCGGATATGAAATTGTGGTACAGTTCTCTATGAAATGTGCAGTCTTAGTTCTGGAAAAATGACTGAAAGGGAAATTGTGTCATTCCCCTATGTTCTCTCTATTGGCATGAGATCTACACCTCACCTCACTCCATCCAATTATATGGGAGATCATCCCCGAACGTAGAAAAAGGATTAGTAGAAGCCGATTACGACTCCGAAGGAGTGATTTAATCGAGATCGGGAACAGCATAGACGGAACACATGTGAATATCCGAGGGGAACTGACTGCTGAGGCACTGATGTTGCAATTTGTCGAGAATTGAGGAAAGGGGCTATACCAAAATGTGAAAGATTTGATACTTTGCAGTGGCTGAACGGATTTCTGAAAGTGCACACATCGTCGATCACGACCCATCGTTGGCGCTTTACCGCCTGCAGGTCAGTTTTTTTAGATGTTTGCACAACATCTCCTCGTTGCCTTTCTTCTCGTCTTTTGTTTTATCCCTTCGACTGCCGTTCGCTTATAAAGTTTCGTTTTTTTCCGCCTATACCAATCAAGAGTGCGCTATACACCTATGTTTTCTGGCAGTCAATACGGTATGTGCCCTTACTGTGCCAACACTACAATGTAGGAATATTACTTGCCAATATTAATATTGTCAGATGCTTGATTGGTCATTGAAATGGTGACAGTTGCTTGCTCCGGGATACTGGTCTACCAGCGGTCAAGATTTCAGGAACATGTGGGCAAATCATTGCCGATTCTTGTAAATCGCAAATATGTAATGCTTGAAGCGAACGCAGGACTACAAGGTGCATGTTTCGATGTCGATAATGCACTTTTGTTAGTTGCGTTTTGCATACTGGCATGCCTTACGTTCGGATTGATTTTTTTATTTTGTTTTTTTTGCAATCCTTATAAGAATGTCATCGACTGCTTCATTTCTTAGAGAATTTATCTAAACTTATTGATAATTCTAGCAAGAAAAAATATTTAGATAAATCGTTGAAAATAAATCTCCCATTGTATTATTTGGAAAGCTCGTAAGAATTGTAGCCTTGATATGCCCTCTTAGAAAACTTATACGACTATCGAAAATTAGACAATCAAAGGTTTTCTCTCACGAAAAATTTCAACTTTTAGGTCATACAACAGGGATAGTATGTCATACACCATCTTCGCAGTTTTTCTTTTTTAATTTCTGATTTTCTTTTAGTGATGGAAATTCAAAAAACACGTTTAATAACATGGGTGAAAGGGTTTTCTTGCAGGACCGTCGAGTCGATGAAGAATTCATCGTCGACGTTTGACAATATTCAAGAGATGCTGAGGGAATGTGTACACTATAAGCAGCAACTCAACCGTGGTACTTTCTAAGTGCTGCCTTTGCTCATCTTCTAGCCTTACACTCAATCCCACAACTGATCTGATAGTTAGTTGAGTCGTTCTTTTTCGTTTCGTTGTCTCCATTACAAGAACTTCTGAAGGTAATGATTGTTCAGAGAGTTGTAGAAAGCAAAGGCTGTTGATGGTATGAGGTGTTTTGTAGTTTGACCAAAGTAATAGATGAAACAGAAATCAAAGGAAGAAGGTGAAAGTGGACCGATGTTGACCTCTGCTGCATTATATGATAGCCAGTGATTATGTCGAAGCGTACGTATCTGTGGGGAAAAGAATGCAGTTTTTCAATAACATTTTTATTCCTCAGTATTGTGAATAGATCAATTAAGCTATGGAATAAAGCAATAATTATGAGTTATGTTTACTTGCTGTTAAATGTAACTCGAACTACTCTACCATCGCATTCATCTTTTCCAGCTTTTACGGATTTCCCCATTTGATGTTTTGATCGATGATTCGATGTCATTCTCATCAAATGTAGGGAAACTCGTCAATCCACCCCTTAAAAAAAAAAAAAAAATCCCGTGACTTATGTGCCACTAGATGTGTATTGTTCATTGCCATTTTGAAATATATGGTCACAATGTTTATTTATTTATTTTTCACCATTTGAACAACAACAACTGTGCTGATCATACTTTCTGTATACATGATAAGCATTGAGCAGCCGACGAAGAATACTTGCACCTCATTACGATATGGGAACGTCAACTGTATTTTCACAGTACGTCACACCTCATCCGCAGATGAACATCCTTCCCCATCCCCCCCCCCCCG
>JAAVTS010001132.1:20700-36482 GCA_022845575.1 Baylisascaris ailuri
CCGCCTGCTAACCGATGAAGAGATTTCCACGCATGCTGAAAAAAACAACGTGGAGGAGGCCAAGCCAGGAAGAGAAAGAGATGGCACTCCAAAGCGCTGAAATCTTTACATGCTGAAAATTAAGCATGAGCCTCTGCGTGGCACTTCCCTCTATGGGAAGTTAATTTTTCGGCTGCAGTGGTCTAAACGAGTGGGGGTTGGCTTCATTTAATGATGAGTATAACCCACCGAAAGGAAAGGACCACTTAAAAACTTGACCTCTCAAACCTCCAGGAGTCCTCGAAAACTGAAAGGGGGGAGGGAGGGGGACAGGAAGGAGAAGTGGGCAAGCTCATCTATAACTTTACAAAACCCTAGGATGCACAACTCAAAAGATGAGAATTCAACCATCTCCACGCGTCTTACTAGCATTTGGAAAGTTTAATGGGGCATGAGTTGCATCTATTCTGTCAAGAATCGACGACAACACTCAGCAAGGAAGCTAAATGCACGCTCCAACGATGTTTGTTTACCTCGGTAGGTGAAGGAAGACCTCACCTACTGCATGGCTCTCCAGGTGAGAAGTTAATCTGCGGCACAAAGTGCGTACTGGTCCATTTTCTGCCGAGTATCTCCAATTATTTCGAAAACAGCACTTCGCTTTGATTTAATCACGTTATCTGTTGAATAATGAACATTTCGGTTCCTAAACGATCAACTATCACGAGGAAACGCTTTTGCTTTGACGAATTTTCTCGAACATCGAGACGCTGTACTCCTCTTCACTCAACTCTTCATCACGTTGGCGTTCTCGGAGTTCATCGAAAATTTCATCCTTTCGTTTTGCTTGATCCTCCCATTTGATTCGATTCTCAAAGAAATGCACAATCTCTCTTTTTGCCTCCAATTCTGCGCATTGCTTTTGTATTCCTTCCAACCTGAGACGACAGTTGAGATACTCCGCCTGAAAATATCCATCCGCTTCATTACCTCACAGAATTTGTCACAAGATAGCTAGGTATGCTGTACCCTTGTTTGTCGCAGATGGGTTCGAATTTATGACCCTCCATTTGTTCAGCAAACGCCCCACCACTGAGCTACTGACTCCGTGGTCAGGTCCCTTCCGGTGCAACAGCTCTGATGCGTGCAGTCAAACCTCTTGTCACATTCAATCCTCAGTGTGACTTCAACTTAAACGATAACCACTGTTTGCCGACCAATGAAAACACCGTTCACATAAATATGCAGTATAACTCAACGGATATAGGCAAAAATAATGGTACGGCCGTCATCTGAACTTGAACAAGACTAGAAATTGCCCCTCTCATTAACCCAAAACTTTATTCGTTTTCCTTGCAAGTAAATTGCCATACTGATCGCACTGCTGGGGGATAGGGGATGACAACCTCTTCTGCTTCTTCACGCTGAATGCGATGGTATATACCACTGTGAAATTCATTCTCCTACATATCTCTTAGGAGGTTGGTGACCCCGATACGCACTACTTTTATTTAAAAATAATGACTATCGGTTTCTGATTTATAGTTGTAGTCAACGCTTCTGGTTAAGGTTGCTTTTGGGTAATGGAAACGTTGCTCATTTATTTCAATGGTATTTTAAAAAAGAAACCATAGTGCTCACCTGGGCCTTAATAAGCGCACTTCGGCGATCATCCCATTCTTTCAGCAGAATCTTTTGAGCATCAATGACCTTATTCTCCTCATCCAATTGTATTTTTGTCAAGTGCTTTTCAACTGCACTCGACAACGATGTCGTTGAATTCGAACGAGAACATTTATCGAGTTGTTCCTCAAATAACGTCTATAAGCATTGCTAAAAAAAGATCCTCTTCTTACGAATCCCCTTTTTACTAGAAAGTTTCCCTCAGAAATGTTTATTTAGAAAATGCAACCTCCTCTCTTCCACTCACTACCACCAACGCTCTTTCTTATGGTTCCAAGACATGAATTGTTTCTTCTATGGCTCCAAGACATATAAAGGATCCATAATGTTAACTATCTAGCAAGTGAGGAATTCGGTTAAAAGAAACCCTAAAAAAACTCGCTCCACCTAAAGTACAAAAATTCGAAACATCCTTAAATATAATAATGAACCTCCACAGGCGGCAAATAAAGAATCACACCGTGAGTTTGTCGTAATTTTTCTTCAATTCCTTTTCGACATCAGCTGCTTTTCGTTCCACTTCTGCCCGACAGATATCGACAGCGGCCGGTATAAGTTGTCCATTTTGTAAAAGTTCAATGAACAAGTCGTACTTCTCATAGAAAAGAGCACCCACTACTCGGATACTATGCGCGAGATTGCTTTCAAGAGCAACATGCTCAATCATCCAAAGTAACGTTTTACCAACTAAATGCTCCGCCTTTTCCAAGTCGAAATGAGAATCGAAATACGCATTTTTCAAATACGGAAATTTGAATATTCGCTGAAAATAGAGAATTGTTGAATTATCAAATCTTCTTAAAATTAAGTAAATACATAAAAATACGAAAAGCAACCAATTAACAAAGAAATTAGATGATTATTGCCTTCAAGATCATTAGAGTCTGCGATCGCATCAAGATATATCCACTGCGTCAAGTAACAACTAAGAAGTAAACCGACAATGCTTGCTGGCCACCGTTTATACTCTTCAAACCGTTGAAACTGACACTTATCGTAAGTTCTTCTGCGTCCACGGTGGTAAAACCAGCTTCAGCAAGACTTATTGATCGGGCAATGATAGAACGTCTATCATAAAAGTCGAATAACTCAGCCTTTAAACTTTAGGGATGGAAACAATGCCTCTCCAGCAAGCAGCCTCCCTCCCCCCTATCATGGAACCCGAAGATATCATACGTTTACAGAAGTTTAAAATGTTGTATCTTCTCATTGCGCATTGCTAAAAATTTGAAAACCACAATTAAACGTTGATAAACCTACTATATCTTCTTCGTTTACATCCTCCTCACTGGTGGCAACCGGTTGCACAATTGTATCAAAAATTCTTTTGTCTGGTGGTAGTTCCAACCAACGAAGAGCTGCGTAGATACACAACATAGTAAGCAGTTTAGAATCAAACATTTCCTGTTGCATTATAATACTCGCAATTTTCGCCGCACCTTAAACAAAACATATCGGTGATTGGATACAACTAATAAAGTATACAATGAAAACTCTTAATGCATCAAGAAGACCTCAACTTAATTCAATCGAAATATACTCCAAGAAGAAAAATTTCCAGCGACTTGCTCAAATTGTGCTGATTAATTGATCAATTAGAGAGGGCAATTTTGCTCTTAATGAAATTTGAAAAAAAGTGAAAGATACTAAGGATATTCACAACCGCGCAACGCGAAAGCAGACTCACAAATAAGATGCCAAGCATTCAACTAAAGAAGCTAAGAGCTGTAATTGACAGACTAAAAAGTAAGCATCCGTCAACGGCTGGCAATTATGATAAAAGTGATAAACGGCGAATGACAAATAATGAACGACTTTAGAATACTTCTCTATGGAACTATAACATAGTTATAAAAATATCCAAGCATAAGATACGAGATAGTTCAGCGATGATAAAGGAAGATATACCTGCGTAGTTGTGTCTTTCGAGAAGATAATCTATTGCCAAACACGCTGAATGCTCATTGAAGAACACACCATAGTTGATCTGAGATAAACTATGCAATGATGAATTTGTGCTTAAAGGCTGTTCAACAAGAGAGTCAGCGTAGAGTAGTGAAAAGTGGGATCCATCATCTCCCACTTACTCGTCATTCTTTACAGCGTCACTCTAGCACTTCTACCAAACAACCAAATTTAATGTGGTACCAACGCAGAAACTGGTTGGGCACCAAAAGTGATACAGTGTGTTTTTAGTGGTTTTTGTCTTTTGTCGAAACAGAGAACGGGAAGATCACAGAGCATATAAATGCGACTGCATGAAATTCACTCACCACAGCAGAGCCAAAATACAGAAAGGCAAAATTATTAAAGTGGAAGGGGGAGGGGTGAAGAGAGAAATGAGGTAGAAAATAACTGAGGAGTGGATTCGAGGAAGGAGTTAAATACTCCCGAAAATGGGAGACCAAAGCACAACAGCCTTAACAATATCAGATTAACTGCGGAAAAGATATCAATTACAAAAACCTTGAAAAATAACTTACGAGAAACTGAATCTGCCCATGTTCCTAAATGGATTCATACATTATAACGGAATTTAACAAAATACAGAACTATTATAATATTCGGCATCGACTGTGAGCAGTACATGTGTCCCAACTTTAATGACCCCTAGTATTACTAGATGTCAGCGACTGAATTCACAACAGCTGCCAAGAAAATGTAAAAAAGGAAGCATTTTAGTATATGGCTAATGCACTTTTGATTGACCAATTATGCCATATAGAGAAAAATAAAACATCATGCTATTGCAACTCCTTAAAAAAAAATGAAAATAACGAACCGGATCGGCGATGATTTTGAACAGCAAATCGGTAGCGTCGTGCTTAAGAATGGTTCGTAGCAAGGCGTACTCGGTTGACGGCAGTGTATCGGCGGTGTTCTCCGTATGCCGTAATCGATACACCAAATCGACCAAATCATCGAGTTGATCCTTTTCTTCTGCCGCACATACAGCCGCATCTACGTCAACCGCACTGAAATACGGTAGATAATACTACACATACATCTTCACCGATTGAACTTAGCCGGTTTATGCAGTGCTCCGCTATCATTTCGGTATCGACGTGCAGAAATGACCTAGAATTTTCCTACAGAAAAAAAAAACGTTTGACGAAATAATATGGCGAAGACCTCTACCGTTCACCCGCTTTACCTTACCCTCACAGCAATGCTACGAGAGAGCTTAACTGCAGAACAATTGACATGTTTATTCCTTCTGAAGCAGCAGTCGACCCAGAATCCTCCTGGCATATTAGTTCCCCAACTAAGTAACTAATTCAATCAGGACTTCAGAGCACGACCCTAAAATAGCTTCATTCCCTCACTTTGGGTGAGCGGCAAAGCACTGATGCGCTTTCGATACAACTTCTAATGAGTGTCGGTATAATAAAGGTGCACGTGGTGTTGTATGGTTTGTATTGTTCTTTGAGTGGCGTATCGATATTGATGTTGGATTAGCGTTTTATAACAACTGCAATTATCTCTAAAACGAACAATAGCCACTTCTATATCTTGTAATAAAACATTCAGAGGAGAAAAAAGCTAAATAAAGATCGCTGCAAAACTTTGCATCCCGATGAGATCACTTCTGAAAACCTACTAGTGTCCTCTTCCTGTTTTTTTCATCACCATAGTTGCCGCATTACAGGCGAAGAACGGAAGCAAACCTGGCAATGCCTCCACCAATGAATTTTTTTTGTACGGCCGCAATCCACTCATAATCACCGCCAAGCGATAATGCATCCAACGTTCGATGTCTAGCCGCCCATTCGTCGTCCATCATGAAACGTTTGCTAAGCAATGTACGCCGCAAAATACGCACACAACCACGCGTTGAGTGCATCAATCGCAAATTGCGTCCAATAATGAGCATCCCTCTCAAGTAATGTTGGAAATTTTCTGAAAACCAAAGCAATTCAAACGTAAACAAATCGTTGAGGATATGAATTGATCCACAATATACGATCACCTAACAAAGACTATGATAGCTATTGAAGTTTATTTTTCGCAATGACGTCTCTTTGATCGGGAATCCGATTCTCGACTAAAATAAAAGAAGAACACATAGTTCACAAAATGCTGAATACTCGTAATTAGGGAAGTGAATGAAGGAAATCATCAGTGTATCTCTATCTTAGCGTCATCTAGTAAGGATGTGTAATAAATATAACTTACTGTAGCACTTAAAAAAGCACCAGCTTAGTGGCATCCAATAATTTCCTCACTGCATGGTAGATCACAGATAAGGCTTTCCATGGTAAGTGGAACGCAATGTTGAGAATTCTGCTCTCTGAAGCCAAAACAGCAATAAACTGCTTTATTCATGAATTGTGTCTGCGATAACAACAACAACGGCCTTCAAAACAACAACAATCTGATAGAGGTAGCATTATAATCACATTGATTTAGCACAGTTTTTCTTGTTTCAACAATACCCCTGCGATTAGATACACAACGATTTTTAAGTACTAACTTTCTGCGTTGAAGTGCGCTCGACATCAAAAGAACATTAAACGTCATGAAAACAATTCCGTAATTTTGGTTAGCAGCTCGAGAATAATGTGAGGAAATAGCATTAGGGAGACTCATGTGAATGTTCATATACCACAACTGTCAATCGTGCTTCTGCACTCATCAGCAAACAATTATCTCATAAACTTACATATTTCTTACACGCAACGACACTTCTTAAACAAAAAGCGGTGCCATATTCAATGCACCCGAAGCAAAAAATAAAGCAGTGAAGCGACAAAAACTGAGAGTAAAACTCCCACGTAAGCACTTGGAGGACTTCGGAATCGATACACGCAATCATCACATATTTGACGTAGATGCGTACCCACCGAGCGAATCGACGAGATGTACAATTGTTTGGCGCACATCACTTTGCTACGTGAGCCGTTCACCAATTCAGCGTTCATATGGAATTTACCAACACCGGTTACACGCACCCATACCATCTGACCGAGGATCGAAACATCATCGGATGGTAAGAGGAAGTGCTCATAACATTTGTTGTGAGCGACAAAGTGAACCTTATCGGTTGCCCATTCACAAACTAACACCTCATACTCGATACCCAACCGATCGCCTCCATAACGTGTATAGGAACGGAACAGCGATGACATTATTGCTGTCCTTCTGCGTGCCTAAATAAACTCCAAATGCAAACATTCACTATCAACTTGACCAGAATACGAAGAAAAAAAAAGGAATAAGAAGCGAATTACAGCCCTTGTTCATAGTACACCCCTCCAGGCATATTTTCTCAACAACGGCGTGAATTAAACTTCTTTCAGCGTCATAACAAAGGATCTAAACATTTAAAAAAATTTCATTTCCATCGAAAGAAAAAGCAAAGCCTAAGAGAAATTAGATCGGAACTGGAAACTTTAAAATCCTGTCAATTTTTTCAAAGTTTATGTGCTTTGAAGGTTTCATAATCATGAGTGTGAATAGTCCTCTTTCGATAATGCTTTCTCTCAAAATCGCCAAAGTTCCATCTTCTACTTTTTTTACCGTATGTCCACCCTTTGCACTTCAAAACGACAAATGCTCCGGTGGATTTACAGTTATTTTTAAGGATTTTTTCTTGGCTCGAGAAAATTCTTTTGCTCTTCATATATCTTAATAAACGCCAAACATCGTAGACTGCTTAAAGCGCACTAAAAACGTCATTTAAAATGAAGTAAATTTTCGGGATTATATGAACTAGTAAAATTGGTAACAATGCAATGATAAAAAATTGAAAATCCAACCTCGGTAGTGCTGATTTTTTGGAGCCGTGCCGCCGGTGTCCCTTTCCGAGGATAAAACTGATTGATGAATAGCGATGGAAATCGATATTTGTGTACCAACTGCATACTCTCCTCGAAATCTTCGATTGTTTCAGTTGGAAACGCACAAATAAAATCTGTCGCTATATATACATTTGGAACACTGCAAGAAATTCTTACTGCTAAAGAATGCAGAACTCATCGGAACGTGAACAGAAATTCAATGGAAGCAAGATAATAGTGAATGATCTGCCATTTTAGCATTAAGAAGACGACCACACAACAATTACGGTTCTTTCTCAATAAAGACCTCTAAATAAAAACTGCGATTTGGAAATCGATCTTGATCGCACTATAAATCATTCATATTTGCCCTCATGAACCCATTGATCGAACGAAGATAACTGTAGTGAAATAAGGCAATAGAGCGCGCCCAACAACATCACTTCACAGTTAACTGTGAGAGGTAATATTTAGTTAGAATATTCTAAGTGATCTACTCTGCGAGATCTCTGAAGAATTCAGCATGGTGCATACGAATCAAAACAAAAAGATATGACTTACTTCTGCAGCATGAAGTCGACAACCCGACAGAAATCGGCACAGCTATATTCGCGATTCATATCACGCAGAACAGCATCACTGCCCGACTGTACAGGTATATGCAAAAATGAGTAGACACGAGGATGATTCAATATTTCGGCGATCTCCTAAATATGAACAGTTGACAAATTGAGGCGAAAGTAATTAATACCACCAAAATTAATCGTTTTACTAATGGTAACTTTCTTCGTATAACGCACCTCACACATTGCATATCAAAAAATTGCCACTTTTTTGATAGCGAAGGGTCCCCATCCCATTTCAATAATTGCTGAAATTTTTACTCTACTCATACTAAAAATTATTTAGGAGGAACTTCACATAAAATGAGAAAATGATCTAAATTGAATCTATGAGAAAAGCAGAGAAGTACACTAACGTGAAGAAAATCGAGAATGTAGGGTGGATTCGTCATTCCCAATCGCATCATGCAACCTTCAGGGATTACATGCACTATAGCTTTAAGAAGATCCGGCAGCACCTAAAATAAATATATCACCTTTGTAAGCGATGTGAAACGCTTTAACATCCATGTCCCTTCCATTCTCATGTACTGATTCTTTTCCTTACTCAAACCGGGGGGTTTTATATCTATGCTTACCGTTCGCAAATTGATTGATGCTTTTTATGTTACATTTAATCGTCGTCATTACATAAAACCGAGCATGCATGTGATATAATGGAAAACTCCTCCTTAAAAAAACGGAATGAAGCCGCATGTTCAGCACTACACGAAGTGATGGATACGCTTCTATCGCTTTTAGTGATTAATTAAGGTTCACTGGCTTGGTGCCCTCAAAGCAACAACCGGCTGCCCCTCCCAAGAATTCCTCGTCTCATGTTGCCGTTTTTTTTTTTTTTTTTTTGTTCTGAGAGTTCTGAGCCTTTAAAATGGATAATATGCTTTAAAAAAAACTTCTCATATGATTTCGCTGGCTTTGAGGCCTACATCGCTATTTCCCTGCTGTTACTCTTTCCCATACTCCAGCAGAGTGAGAGAAAATAAAGGAAAAAAGCAACAAACCATCCCGAAGTCCCGACCCCAAGCGCCAAGATCTTCAGATGTTAGCCAGAGTTCGCGACAGCCTTCTGCGAAAGCACGATTCGCCTGCTCAACTAACTCCTCAAGCGGATAACTGACCAAATCTCCTCGTGCTTGTTTCGTCTTACAGTAGGTGCAGTTGTTGAGACAGCCGCTGCTTATCGCCAAAACCTTCAAAAGGCCAGTGTAAGCTCCCCACTTTATCCTCGTTTTAAGTGACAGAACAAAGTAGGCGCCAGATGCTCGTTTGGTCTAGCACGTGTCTTCTCATGCAGCGTTTTCCAGCCCTCCCCCCACAACCCTTCCCCCCTTCCCCCACCCGCTTCTTAACTGCAAATCAACTCACTTCAATGAGGTTGTTTCGACGCATTTTCGGTAGGCTCAGCTTCTGCTCTGGTCGTTTCCTTGAAAGGAGTCGAACACAGTTTCCTTTGAGGGTCTCTTCAACGACTTCAACGATTCGGTCGATCTGTTTCACGCCGATGAGTGAAACCCCTCGCAGGAATTCTGCATTCGGATCTGCCTGCAATTCCTATCTTTTTAAGTCATTGTGACAACAACGCAAAAGTGAAATAAGCTGTGATGCACTGTCGTTATACAACTGACACATCTGCCAAGTTTTATACACTTGCAACGAAACACCTAAAATCAGCCGATAGCCAATTGCTGGGTAGTCATCACTAAAAATTAACAATTTCTGAAGTAATTATGAGGATTTCGCCACTAAATGTCACCAAAAACAATTGGTATTATTCGCAGAAAAAAATTTTTGACAGAGAATGTTCGTTGCTGTGCAAATCCACTTAACGAAAGCTTTGGTCATGGATTTCTTAGTACTTATATAGAAAGCATACTAATATTATGACGTACCTGAGAAACACAGCCAGCCACTACGATAAATTTCTTTGCTTCTTTCGCCTTCTTCACCTCATTCTCTAATTGATCTTCTGAAGGCGTTTTCACCGTGCAGCTGTTCAGAACCCATAACGATGCGCTCTCCTTAAAGAAGTCAACACTGCGCATATGCTACAACAAGAGTGAGTGAACGGAACACCTCTATGAAACTCTCGAACAGCCCATCGCAACAATTTACTCAAATGAGCAGCAGTAATAGAATACTCTTAGCTCTCTTCAACGTGACACTGCTTTTGAGTCTCAAGAGTGAGATCTCGCAGCCTCAGCGCCTTTACCTGAGGTCACGCTCATATGTTCGGTACTTGAACTACGACTGTAACACCCACTCCACATTGGCAAACACCACAACCGCGCACGCATAGAAAAAAATAACATAATTGGCAATGACGTTTGGTGAAACAGTTACCTTGGTGCTAGCAATACTATAACCGGCCGTAGATAGCAGGCCACTCATATATTCGGAGTCACTTGTGTTATGAGAGCATCCCCACGTTCGTACGAATATCGCTTCGGTTCCTGTTGAGTACAGTGCTTTGTGGCACACCTTTATATTATACTTTAGAAAAACTAAAGAGGTCAACAAGTTTTCGCATAGCTGAAGTATGGAGTTATGACGAATATGTCTCTCTAGCGTTTTCAGTCGTGACCGGAATTGGCCACCCACAAGGCGGGGAGAGGAAGAGGAGTCTTTAAGTCGTTTTTAACTGTTTCATTTCTGTGTAACTTACACCTTTTTTGAAACCGACCCTATCCTTCCCACCTCCCTCTCCCCCTTCATCTCATCTCCTGTACCAGCACATTTCCCTGTAGTGGTGGATAAACTGCACACAAATCTGCATACAAACGGCTATTAAATGAATTTCTTACCCCAAAAGATGAAGCATTATAAATGCGGTTTTCAACTGCAACAATCAAAGGGATACGTACTTACCAGGGACGAAGCTATCACCGTGGAATGGCTCAACGTTTCGCCTCAAACGTTGTCTAAGCTTCACTGTTGTTTCCGAATCCTTTAGACGAAAAGCATCAAATCCATCCTCAATATCAGCATCGCCCATTTGCAACGGACGGATCAAATGTAAACTCAACTGTAAAGAAAACAACTTAGTTATGCCCTCTGCTGATACGTCGACAATTTTCTTGCTTAAAGGTTATCCTTTCTTCTGTAGAATCCCACTTGAAGGCGCTATCGCTAAGAGACACTGACCAGTGACGTCACTTGACTCAGTGCTCTGAAGCTGATCTGTAATAACGAGCTGCGAAAAACGCTTCCGAAATCGGGTACAGACGACTCGCATCATCGACAAATCGACTAATGCAGCATGCACATCGACAGAGGCCACGACCAAGGCGGAAAAGTTAGCACCGAACCATAAACGGGCAGCCCACTGCAACGATTCCCCTAATTCAGTATTGAAAAGGGTAAGGCGAAGTAAGGGGGTGGATTAGAGGATGGGGGGAGGGGGAGAGGGAGAAGTGGGGAGCGCTTAGACACTTACAGATCGCAGCGTTTTGAGGGCATGACCTAAATGCGACGATAAAAGAATATTGGGAAGTGAAAATTTTGCAGATTAGCCTAGCAAAGAGGAAGAAATTATCTGAGACTAAGTGGAAAAATTTGCGCTTTTCAAGCATCACTTCAGCTCATGGAATTTTCAGCACTAATTTCGATTTTTTTTTTTTTTTTTGAGTAGAACACTGCTCATCAGTAAACTTGCAACCACCATTAGTGAACCACAATTTGGCGATATCCCAATAACCACCATTGTAAAAAATTAATACAATATGCAAATTTACACACCTAAATCGAATGCGTCGAATAAATTCATAGCATAAATCGGCTCTAAAAGAACTGCCATCAAAAGCAAAAAAAAACTCTGCTATGAATTGATTTGATAAGAGTGACAGCGATGCGATAACAAAAGAAAGATAGATGGGATATACAATGAGCAAAATTAAGGGAACATTTCAAAGATTTCGATAATACATTGGTAGTATTGTTGGCAATCGCAGAAAGTGAAAGTCAAGGAGCTAGTAGGGCACTGGAAAACACGCCTTCCGGAATGCGAAAAGGAGCGTTCAGATTCCCTCTCTCCCCCCCCCCCCCTCCCCAAAGAAAAAAAAAACAGAAATAGCAGTCACTATCATCTCTTCACGAACAACGTTCGTGGAAAAAAACGTTTATTGCCGATAGAGTGGCACTCATTTCGATATATATGAACTATTACTCCCACTGAAAATTGAGTGACAAAAAACTGTCAGAAAAATTGATACGAAATACGCTTCTTATATTACAATTGAATAAAACAACTGGCTGTCAAAACGATCAATAATGCGCTTTCCGCAATTGATAAACGTCAACTCAGAAAAAAAAAAAACAACATATATACGCAAAAAACGTTAGTGAATTTATTCGTTGATGTAATATATCATAAACAAATACAACGATAAAGCAGAGTTATATTTACAGAAATGCATTTACTAATATAAAACGAAATAAAAAATAAGTTATTGTTAGTAATCATCCAATAAGTGTTATCATTAAAAATGCACACTTTTAATGTCGCAATCACAGTACATTCAACAGATAATGAATTATTTAGACAGCTGGAAACTAGAATATGCGTATGATTTGTTTACAAACCTTTTTTATTGGCAGATGAGAGGAGGTGGCAGATTGAGAAGGAAGAGACAGGAGTGATGGATGAAAATAGGCGATTTGTATATATGCGAACGATGTGGATCAGTAACGAATGCAAAAAAAAAAAAAAAAAAAATTGTGAATCCCCAGTCCGAAGGCCCTTTCCAAAAAGTTCCAGCTTCTTTCAATTAAAAAAGAACTTTCTACCTTCCATTCGAGACCTTAATTTGCGCCATTGCCATGTCCTTTTGCTCCTTCCTCCAACTCCTTCCCCCCCCCTCCTCCTCCCCCCACATTGCATTTGCCATTGTTTCGCATCCTTGCATCGAAAAATTGTGCGAAAACACAAATCAGTTATACTGGAAATGCGCCTGAAAAATTTTTTATTCGAGAAAAAAAGAGAAATATTGCAATCATGACGATTTTAACAAGCTGAAAAATAAAACTTTACGAACCCTAAAAAAAGCGGTATCGATCTTTTCTGTAGAGAAACGAAAAATCTCAAGCGAACGCATAAAAAATGATCACCTGGTGAATGAAAAAAAAAAAAACCACCAATAAAGTCGTCTCGAAAATTCAACTTAAATATGTTCGAAAAGAGTCCACCGTAATGCCTACTGATGACGCTTCAAGATTAAACAGCTTACAGAGTTCTCCAACTACTTCTTCAAAGTTCTTCTGTATTAAGCTTATAAGCATAAAAATCAATCAAAAAAAAAAGCAAACAAACGGATGCAATAAAACACCCGAAAGGAGTTACAGGGATTAGCGAAAAAAATCGCAAAATTAAGTGAGCGAATGCACATCGAAAGCAGAGCTCGCGTTCACAACCGACCAAGAGGCAGGGGAAAACGGTGCTAAGTAGGGATAAGGATAGAGGACCGGATGGAACGGCGGATGGTAGAGGAAGGACAGCAGCAAGAATTCGTCGACAACACCTTTCACACGATACATATACAACGATGTTTTGAACTGCTTGAATATCATACGAATCCAACCGTGTGACAATAGTAGACATTGGAAGACGATAAAGCAAACGCGCTAAGTGAATAAATTAAACGTTGAATAATAGCGAAGAAATTTCTCCGATGAGGTATTCATTAAAAGGGTTATTATTATTAAAAGAGACTAACGCATCGACTAGAAGCAAAATAAGAAAATTTCTAGACTTTATATCGATTTATATGATCGGCAATCTTCGATCGATCGAAAAATCATCTTTAAGAAATTCCATCTGCGGCTAATATCGCCGAAATCTGCAAAGAATATACAGTAAGCTAGGAAAAATTTAACCCTCTGATGAGATGCGATACGATAAACACAACATATAACCAACATCGCAAATGCGAATTCAATCAAACGTTGCATAAACCCTCATCATTCACTTATCCCACCATATAAAAATTAATTTTTTTTTTCCGTCAAATCCCATTGCTCTAATTCAAACACTATCGGGACCATCACACAAATTTCAGAAATCTTCACAACCAATCACATTCGCAAATGTACCTTAAATCGATCTAAACATATACCTACCTATAAGCAACAAGCAAGCATGATAACCAGCGACCATAATATATCTAAAATAATAATGTGTACATCATCGCAACAATCATGTAGTTTAGAAGCTTTCCTCTTGCCTGACATCACCTCACAACACAACAGCATAGTTGATTTTGCTGGCTTCTGAAATTTTTCAAAACAAATCAACCAACTTACGAATAGAATTTACCTTCAATCACGGGGGATCGCATAAAAAAACAGCATTTCAAAATGTAGAAAAAACCGCTCCACTGAATACCAATCCGCCGTACCTTAAACTATTCCGCCGTACCTTTAAAAGTTTGCGAATTGTAAAGCTTTTATCATGTTGGGTGTTTGATTCTTCTAAACTTATTGAAGTCGGATTGATAAAATCTTTGAGCACCTTTCAACGCTAGTTTAGCGATATATGGCAAACTCAAATGACTATTTCAAACCGCAATAAAAGCATTCGTAGCTATTCTAAATTGAACACTAATTGGTCTATATGATGAAATAACAAACGTGATGGAAGGCAGTGCTTAAATTAAATTATGCCTAATAATAAGCACAATAAAGTAAGACAACAATAATCACAAAGAAGAACATAAGAGAATAGGACGGAACAAAATGCAGTGGTGACATTTCATTTGAACGTATATTAAGTGCTAGTTATGGCAGACATCTAAATTCAATAGAAGAAAACACATTACCTGCCCAATATATTGCACACCTGTCGAATAAATTCGTTCAAAAATCATAAAAAAAAGCAACTTCCAGTTCTAAGATTATTATAAATGAAGCAAATATCGCAGAAATTTATGCCTCGATGTGAGGAGATTCGATGCGCACTGAAGGGATAAGATGGAAGTGCAGACAACGCAATCTACTGGTTACAGTTACCAATTATGCATTTTGGTAAAAGGCTGTACCATTCATGAACATACTAATGCACACTTTTCAATAACCACTGACTAGCGAAAGCTTGCTCTTTTCAACATTTAGTTACTAAGCGAGTCAAAAGTAAGCGCTAAAGAATCGAGAAGGACAATCACGAATTTCAACGGCACTTCAAGCACAAACCCTAATTATTCGCCCACTAAACCCTTCAAAGCAGCTATCATATATACACTGCGACGCAACTCAGATGTTGGTCTCAAAGGATATTATCACATTACACTATGCACCATAAAAGCATCGGCATTCGCGTAGTTAGAGTGTGAATGATGCAAGATTGACCCGTCTTCGAGACCGATTTCATGAGATCGAACGAACGAACGCTGTATCGTAGTTGAGGATGAGAGTCTTAATAAACGTCATCTCCCTCCTCGCGTTGTCGAACATCACACGAGGATCATCGCTCCCACAACGCAACATATTCGGCGCCATCACCATCGCCAAGTTGCACACGTCCATCTTTGTGTATTTTACCGTCTCCTCCTCAGCCAACAACTGAAAATATCCACATGCCAAGCAGACGCATCATGATAGGATTGATATCACAAAGACAGGAAAGCCGTTTGAAGGAGAAGGGTTCATGCATAGCAAACAGCCATCCCCGCCTTCACATTACCACCCGTTGATGCTGAATGCGACGGATCACTCCCCCCCCCCCCCCCCC
>JAAVTS010001132.1:39979-53164 GCA_022845575.1 Baylisascaris ailuri
GGGGGGGGGGTGGACTGTATCTGCCATCGCTTGTACGACCTGTCCATGATACCTTCCATCATTATGTGAACACCCCAAGAAACCTGTGCGTAGAATAGGCTCACCTCTGGCGTATCCAGCAGACGATCAGAATTGGCATCGACAAAACGAATTAGCTTCTGAGTGATTTGCTCACTTGATGGAGCGAAAAAACTAAGAAAGATAGCCATCAATTCCCAACCACGCCGCAACGAATCGCAACGTTCGTTATTAGAAAGCTGCTTCATCAGCTGACAAAACAATTCGTCGCCAACCGACTGCCGTGACATGCCCGATTCGCATAACGAAAGCGCCAACTGAAAGGTTCCTCTCATTATGCGTTAACTATACAACGCTAGATTTAAGTGAGTGCCGCGATGTGACAGACGGTTGAAGCCAGCAAAGAACAGCTTCCGCTTCACTCTACTGGATGAATGTAGCGTAATTGAATGATGAACAATTCAAATTCCAGAACGCAGGTGTGGTTTGAATCAGATTCGACGCAAACCTTCACGTCTGCTTGAAACATGCTTCAAAGCGGAACTGCATCTGCATTCACTGAAGGACAACAGCCAAAACAACAGCGCCTATACCCTCCTTCACTTCATGCGCGATAAGCTCTGATTTTTTGTACAGGAGTTTGTTGACCATCATCACAATGAAATGTGCAACACAACTTTTCCCTTCCCCACACAAATATTTCGGCTTAAGCAATACAGGTTTTGACGGAATACTCAACCTGCAAAACCTATGACGCGTACATACACCCGTCCCCCCTTGCTGCCTACCTTTCCCAGTCACAGGAATGATGTTCACAGGAGGTCAATGCAGAAATGAACGATGGTTGAGTGGTTTGTGCTTGTTGTGCTACTCCCACTGATCATTCCCTCCTCCTCTCCCTCCTGCAAAATGCCATCCCAGTCTTAAGCCCCAATTGTATTTGTATGTGCATATACTCTTTGTTTCAATCACTGTCTCCTTGGTTTTATTCCTCGTGAATAAAACCCAAACAAAAACAGCAACAAACAGTAAAATATGAAGAAAGATACCAACAACGATAATTTCTCACTTCATCTGTATGTAAAAGGAACGCTATGATCACAACAGATCACAGAGAGCGTGATCAGCATCTAAACTCGACAAAACTGCACTACAAGAGGCTCAACAGCCTGGGGTGAATATGCACCCCTACGTTGTTAAAACAGCGCCGATAGCACAACCAACATGCCAAGCATAGCAATAGCGTATTAAATGTAGCTCTCGCATATAAAAAAGCGCCCTTCAAACTCTAAATGGCTGTTTTTGCCATTCACGACCATACACGCCCCATAAGTGGAAGCTTGGAATTAACAGTCACCATGGAAGATATCTGCAACAAGGTCCCAAAACCGGGAACACCAAAGGGCAAGGAGAGACGAGTAGATCAGGTGATACCACCGAAGTTCATTAGCCCGCTGATGGAGCCCACAGCTTTCACGCATGGATAACACTAATAGGACACCCAAGACACATTAAATTACAGCATAGAAAACAACCAGTAGAGCTCACCTGATCCGCAGATATTTTGCTTTTACGATCGCCCATGTAGCACTGAACCGCTTTGAATAATCCTGGTGCTTCCTTTCGAAGACTTTTATCATCGAGACTGCCACATACTGGCTGCTTTATGGAATCTTTAGTCCAGCTTTCCGTTTCGCAAGGGAAATCTTGTGCACGTGAGCTTGACAATCCGCCGTGCACCTATAATCAAACACTGTCCACTCTACTAGGAGATTGAATTCAAATTGCAAGAATTGCAATTCAAAAGTGACTAAGAGGCGGGAACTGATAAAAGCGTAACATAAACTTAGCATCATCTACACAGCTTGCTCAATTAAAGCCGATTCCGATAAAACTATAGAAAGCCAAATACAGTCTGTCTGCTCTAAAAAGGAAATGGTTAAAAATGAGTAAACAGGTAGTAAACGCAAAAGAGCTCACCTTTTTAGGTCCCGTAGTAGGAGTTTCATCTAGCGGGAAACGACTGTTATTCGATAGAGCCAAAGAAGTACATGAGCCAAGTGTCGACGTATGAGCAGCCGAGAAAAGTGGCGTTGCACTAGCCGACGTAAGTGACGGCACACTGTGATCACACATAACTGTCGGCAATGCGCCAACATGCGTTGCTGATACTGCAGCAACCGGCGACACAAAATGAGAACGCGACTGCGGCTGCCTGCAGCACGTCGTCGGCGACTCATCATGAACGCCAACCTGCGGTCCCAACAAAGCACCCCCACACTGCATTGCTAAAGCTCCGTCGTGCCTTGGCTTCAAGCATAGCTCCTATAAAACATTACTACATTTTAGCCTGTTGATTTACGAAATGAAGTTTAACTGCAAGAATACCGATGAGTGATTGCCTACATTTATGCAAAGTATATAAGAACGAGAAGTAATACTCTTTTTGAGCGGTGATCGTCAACCTGTTCAAAACAGTCCAACAGTTTACGGGATTCAAACGCACTCTACCATTGGCATGACTTTTAAGTGGTTACGTAGTTTGTGTGTGTATCATCTCCCCACCCTCTTAAAGACGGAAAAGTGGTACAATATATTCCTATATTTATGTAGATGATAAGAAAAATATTTTCATTCATACTCACTGTTTATGTTCAGTTTTACTTACTGTCTGGAAGCATTCATAAAGAAAAACGAAAGTATAGTTGCGGCACTAAAAAGAGTGAAAGAGATTGGAAAAGAAAAGAGCCGAACCTTAACAGAGGTGAGCAATGGATCAACAGAAGTAGATGTATTCTGCATAAGGGTAGCGTTCGCTCGCTTCGGAAGAGATACACAAGGCGAGCCCAAATGCCGCGCAGCAACGACTCCGGAATCCGGTGATATATTCTGAACGTAATACTTTATACAAGTTACCATATTTGCGTGAATATAGACCCTCCTGTGAAATTCAGTGAAACTCCAACGTTGAGAATTGTAGGAAGCTTCGAAAATTAACCTAGTGCTCTGAGGTTTTCAATGTTGACATACATATCCTAGACGCACCGACAAAACCTGGTCACTGTCGCAGAGATTTCACTTGGAATTGCATAAAACAGCTGTTCATTGAACTCTATAAAATTTGCGCAAAATAGTGTTAATCAGGTACGAACTTGGACTTGACCTAAGTGCAGTGGCCACTTGGTGACGGCCGCAGAAGATAGAGAGGAGAAGAGGAAAAGCGGCTTAGCGAAACCTCTGTTCAAGACCCCTTTCTCCCATCTCCCCACTTTTTTCACCATTCTTGGATCACGCCATTCAGCCCTTTTCTCCCTCTCCATTTACACATCTGTGAATGCTTGCACTGCTAACCATCGAGCGCTGAAATTACGCAAATGCTAAATAAATTGAACGTCAAAAAGTGTGCATTGGTTATGCAATACTAGCGTAAAAATCCTTCATCTTGTTTGCGTAAAAAATCGCAAAACGAGTCAGCAAATCGCAAGAACAAACGAGTGATCTCAGCAACGAGTCGATATCTTTACAATACACCTAAATAAAAAGCTCTCTGCTATACCTGTGCATAGAGAACCCTTGAGGAAGAGCGCGTACCGGCTGAGCGCCTCCCCTCTTTGGGTGATGTCTGTGTCTCACTGTTTCGCTTCGTTTTTTTCTCCTTCTCAGGGAGTGCACCATGTTCTGCACTCGAACACACTTCCGTGTTCTCTTTCAATGTCTACAAGTATATCAACAGGTTATTAACATCAGATGGGATCATTTTTGCGCATAGAATAAGAAACTGCAAGGATTTGAATAAGAAACACAACTAATAACATCATAATTTCAAAAAAAAAAGCGAACCAGGACCATGACTTGTGGGAACCACTACCAAAACTTGAGGGACTCTAGCCTGCAGATCGAAGTGCTTGCCTCTCATATTTCAAGCGAAAAATTTGAAAGGTCACGAGATTAGAGAAGATAGGGACGAGGAAAAGGGAAGAAGGAAGCGGAGTAAGGAGTGCGAAGGCGGAGATCATGAAACCTTTAATCATGAGGATATCAAATTCGGATTGAACTTTCTCGCGCCTCAACAACTTTTGCAGTGTTTGAGCCATTTTTAATCTTTCATCGATCCTACCTTCTACACTTGACTTTTAAGCGCTGCAAATAATTCACCACAACAGATGAAAAAAATTGTGGCACTAAAACATCTTTCCGCTATTTGTCGCGAGCGGCAGATAATCAGAAGTCAATAAGGATGCAGCCACGTAATAATTCCCTTTTCTAAATTTATTCAGCAATAACCTTATATTTTTATCAATAAGGCCACACGCATCACTTGCTCGATCAATAATCGGTGTATGCACAAGTAGACACGAAAACGTAAACGATATTTTTTCCTGAATAACTTTTTTGGGTGGTGTAGCCTTTCACTTTAAAAAATACTTGAAATATCGACCGCATATTTCAGCTTTCAAAGGTGCGCAATCGTATATGCACCAATCACCGATATTACTTCCCTTTCATCCCATATAAATGGTATTCCCTTAAAAAAACTATCATAATAATAAACTACGAATGCGTTTAGAGAATTAACACCAAGATGATTAAAAACAGAAGCAGATCTATTGCTTAGCTACAATGGCAGTGTCAATGTTGACTTACTGTGACTACTAAAAAATAAAACATCCCTCAAATATGCACCTGTAATTTCGCCAATGGAATAATATCGCAGTCGAATGGTCGTTGCCAAACAGTTTTCATCGATGTCGCATTGTAATAGTAAAAACGTTGCGTATTCGAATCAAACAGTTCCCACCATTGATTACTATCAGTTCTTTTGCTGAAAATTTGCTCGAACTTTATACCTTCAAAGGTTTACGTCTATTAAGCTTTTGGATTTGCTAGAACTCCGATCGATATTCAAAGCTTTTTCCCATGACTAAACAACATAAGACGAAAGAATCCGCATTAAAACTTATATAACCCTATCACGCATTCATCAGTCACGTCTGTGTCGATTTGATGTACTACTCCAGCCAACGGTGGAACTATGCATACTAATGTTTGAAAGGAAAACGCACAGAACAGACCTCACATCGGTTTACCGAGAAGGTTCTCGAAGTGTGGTGAATAGAACAAATTGTCAACTGGCAGATTCAACGCAGTTCATAACTTCAAAACATGATCCTCTTATCCCGTCTGCCGTTTTAGTGATCGCATCGGCAATTCATCTCTTTAGATATATTTAGAACGCAATGCTTGTCTCGTCTTATTTAAGACAATATAAATACATTCACTGCCTTTGTTTACCTTGTAAATGAATAAATATGTGACATGGTAACCGCAGGTTCCTGGCAGGTCTAGTCAAACCTCGCTCAGCCGCGAAAAGACACCACGACCACAAAGAAAGAGGTTAAACCCGGTGACGTTCACAACCGGGACCCGGATTGGAACCCAATTTAACCAGGCTCCAGATTGGAACCCTAAATAAATAAGTGAATAAAGGCCAGCTGAAGTAATTTCAGCGGAAAAATGACTCAAGAAGAGCAATGAAAGTACACTTACACACGAACTCCTTCCGGTGGTTCCCATGCGCATTGCCCAGTTCTTAGGTTTGCATACATGTGTTGCTTGGTCTGCGGCTCAACAATTTCCACCCACTCCATCCTGCAAGATGTAACTCCATCTTAACACAAGGTCATTTCTGCTCTCTTTTAAAAGAAAAAAAAAACACTAAGCATCAGTCCAATACAAATGAAACGTAATCACGTGCACATTTCTAAGATACAACAATAAAATATATTCAATATACCAATGTGAAGGGGGAATATTTCTCTCAATGCAAAAGATAAATGAAACAACGAATGCTTGGAAGTGAATGGCTGCGCGCAACGATAAAATTTCTGAATAAGGCTTTCCAAATTGCAGTCGAAATTTCTCCTCTCTTTGTGAACTTCATATTCTCATCTGTGATTGAAAAATAGAGAAACGTACCCCACTCCACCAGTTGGTTCGGTGCCATTCATATTATCCATCATCGTAGAAAACGACAAAGCGTCTGAAATATGCACATTGTAAGATAGCCGAGAAGAAAAATTATGTTAATATCACGCATAGCGAAGCTTTTACTATCGAATGGATACGCTTTGAAACGGCTTTAAACTTGCTGCAACTATATGAATAACCTCAATACCACATGATTGCCCTATCCCCTAGAAAGAGTTTTGCAGGTGCCATTTCTATGAGACGAGTCACAATTAGATAGGCATCGACTGTTGAAAAGAATAGAAAAATTCCAGAAATTTTGCAAAAAAGAAAAAAAAAATTCATCCGAGAAAAGAATTTAACATTTCTGCAGTCACATTTGAAAAACACAATAACTCACATGAAAAATAAGACCAAATCCAGCAATTTCAACGCATAAATTTCAATTTTCATATGCAAAAACAATATCCCTAACAATATGTCTAGAATTCCAACACAAATATTCATTTTAGTGGCTGCAAACTTTATGAGATTACTGCTATCTGTTCAAGTGGCTTCATATTCAGCGATTTCATTACGATGTTCGCGAGTGAGGAAAATGTGAGATTCTTCATGGACGATGTCAACAACTAAATAACTTGATGTAAAGAGCAAACAACTATGAAATTGCAAAGGACACTTGTAATACGATTAAAATGAGCTATACCTTGAAACTTATTAAAACTACATAACGAAGTAGAACCTAATTACAACCTAACTGCAATAACTACATTCATAAAGCACTAAACATTGATGGAAGTGTTTAAGCATAAATGCAACATTAAAGAGTTTTGCAGCAATCATCACCATCCATAAGCATATCAAATGACATATGCTGACAGTAGTGGACAGATTGCTGTCCAACTTGTTAGTTCGACTACACCGAAATAACGGCACATCGGAGAAATCGACTCAGCATCAAGATCGTCATAGCCGACTTTTTTTTAATAAGTTTAGATTAAAACGAATGAATATTATAAATGGCCTAGGGATAAATTCGGTTTCGAACCTGGTTGCGGTCGAAGCCTCAACCGGATTTAACGATAAAGTTTTCGTCCCTTGTCATGATACCTCTATGAGATTCGAAATGGGAATGGTGTATTGCCAAGGTTTAAGCCATGAAAGGTAGCGGTTTAAAATAAGTACATTTTATCTGCTACATTTCTTCAACAATGCAAACGTGAATCTTGAAAAAATCTCTCAAATTTGAAAACTTTACCATGTCATTCAAGCAAACGACGAGAACTATTAGGGTTTAGATGGATGTAAAATCGAATCCACAAAACAACAACGCGAACAGTTATACGCTCCACGTATATCCGCTCAATTCAGATGAAGCATCGATGCTTATATACTCGGGTACAGTAGACTAGAAAATTCTTGTATGAGAAAAGACGTGAATTGTTGAAATATATTCTATTTATTCAACGTTATCTATTTGCTAACAGCAAACATCTTCAAATAAGACAATGCAACAGTGTTGTTTTTGTTATTATCTGTTGATTATCTCTCATCTTGATTTCTATTCTCACATCCTCTTCTATTCGCATTTGAAATTATCTCGATATTAATTTCCCAAAAATATGTTCAGCTATAAATTCCTAGAGAGCCCTATTGAATCTATTGAATATAACAAAAGAAAATAAAATCTAATGATAAAGTTGGAAGTTTCATTGTGTACTAGAGAGTTTGTACAGAGAATGCCCCACTGTGGCAGGTGAGTAGCGATCATCTCTGCAAAGATAATTGTTGTTCCTCAATCTTGCGGAAGCACTCAGAAATAATCCCTCTTGAATAATAATGATAGGAAACGTGTAGAGAATTTTCTAACGTTGAAGTCATATCTATGATAATATAGTTGCAAAAGTGTTAGGTATAAAACGCATCGATTCGATTGTAACTTATCGATTCACTCCTTCATCGATTGTAACTTAAAGACACTTTTTCTTGTAGTTTAATGACGCATGGCATTTAAGCGATAGGTGCGGTCGTTATTGTTCACAGACAATCCTAATGAGAGTACCTAAAATTGATTTCGAATGCTTTATCGTATTCGAGTGCTTTGACCCCCATCTCTTATCAGCCATCCTCTAAGCTTCATTGCCGATACGGAAACATTGGCAATATAACCGCTTGAATTCTCTAACAGTTGCATAGCATATGTAATCATATTTGCGTATCTTGAAGAGATTGTTGAGTTTACTGTATTTCAATTCATTTTGGGTGTCAGCCATAAATGTGAGGTGCTGTCTAGGAAAAAAGCCATACTGGTTTGTTAAGAATGTCGCAAGAGGATGGTGGAATGGAGCGGCAACCAGGTGCAACGATCGAAAAAAGTGGAAAGTGTGACGAAGGTGTGAATTCTTCAAGTGCCATGTCGGAAGAGCGCGTTGACAACAGTGAATCGACGCAAAATGGTGTGAAGAGTGTCGCTGAAGGCACAGCTGTTATCGAAAATGACTCGCGTTCTCCACCACACTCACAATGTGAAACCAAAACCAAAATAGATGATGGAAAGTCAGAGACGAACGTGTTGACTGTGGATTCAGATGTGCCACCGAAGGCATCAGATAGCGTTGAAACGATCGGTGGTCAAGGGAGACTAGCGAATGCGAGTGGTGAGGAAGGTACTGGTTGTACTCAACAAGCAGCTAACGAAGATCGAGGAGATACGGCACCAAATGTAGAGAAACGAGAAGTTTGCGATTTGCAAACAATTGAAAACGTTGTGAATGATGTTGAAAGGGATACAAGAGGACATGGCTTGTCTTCAGAAGCAACTGAACATAATGAACAGTCAACAGAAGCGTCGATGCCCACCTCAACTGACGAAGTGGACAAAGATCGAAAGGATGATCTCGACGCTAGAAGATCGAGCAGTAGTGAAGCATTCGAAAATATGAACGGTCATCGTCGCAATGAAGCTACTCCTCAAGAATACAGCCAAGTGGGATATTTATATCATTGGTTTTACTTCTGAAGCACGAAATAAATCAACGTTTCCTACATATTTTGTATGCTAAGAGAAAACTTAAATAATACTCGAAGAGGTATGTTTTTGTATGGGGATTGTTTTCTTTCTTTTTTTCGGCTGAGAAAAACTCGTTTGTACAATATTGGATTGTGGAATCATCACAAAATCAACATTAACCAATAAAATTGCTCATCATGAAATAACAATTTTGGCTAAACGATCTTCAAAAATAAGTGATTGAAATTGAATCAGTCGAGATGTTTTCACTGCTCGATTCTTACATCTTTTGCATTTAGCCGTTAAATGCTTCATGCAGTGTTTTTGCTGTAATTTTGCTTTAAGTAATTTATTGCAGGAAGGCGAGGAGACACGTGAAATCCAGCATACGTTGACGGATGAGGAAGCAGTTGTAGAGTTGGACGATGACGAGAATGTTGACAACCCTGCCTATATTCCGAAATCGGGTCGTTACTATATGCATGACTCAAGGAATGCCGATGAGGAGCGAATTCAAGAGCCGACGAGGTCACGTGCAGATGGCAAATGGAAGCATGACCGCTATGATGAAAGGTCACAACGACCGAAAAGCAGACGGGAACTTGTGAACAAATACGGATTCGATATACGTGATCAAGTGAGTTGCTTTATAGTACTTGGCAGTGCTGTTTTCCTTTCCAAGTTATACGTCATAAATGGTAAAAAATTGTTGTCTCGCATATTAATTCTGGGGTTGTTTCCTGGATCAGACTCCGTCGTTTCCTGGATCAGACTCCATCGTTTCCTGGATCAGACTCCATTGTTTCCTGGATCGGACTTCGACGTGAACCTCTTTTATTGAATTGTTTGACTGGTTTAACTAGTGCAAAGAAATATGAGTGCGTTCTTTAAGAATTAGATCCATAGTTGAAATTTTTATCGTGAGTGAGCTATTCGCCAAATAAAGGTGGTCATGATGGACGAGAGTGATGTTGTTAGAATAGCCAAGTGCATTTTATAACGTTTCTTAGGCAGTTACTACAGACGAAAATAGTGCTATTGTGAATTTTGTGTTACTTAAAACATTATCAGTAGATGGCCTATAAGAGTTTAAAAAAAAAAAACGAAGAAGGGAAATCGATTGGAATACTCGATCGTAGATAGCATCATTCATGATGTGAAATAATTTCAAACAAAAACGATAAAAACAGCAAATCATGAAAATCCGTCGCCACAGCTATCGTCTGTGTTCACCTTTTTCTGTTGAACCCAACTTGCTATATAATAGTGGCATTGCGAGTGAAACAAAACCAGCAGAAAACTAAATAGTGAAAATTTGTTATTTCATTTCTCATAGCTCGTTTTATTAGCGATTAAAATCAGAAGCTCTCATTGAATAAGAGCCCTTACTAGCGCACACACCAATTCATTACGACTAGAAACAGAGGAACGTCGCTATCGAATTAAAAGAGTTTAATAAGTACTTCCCATAACCAAATTGTACCAGAAGTCTAAAGTCGCATCAAGAAAACAGTCAACGTTGGATATTTCCCTCTCTCCGCCCCCCTCCCTCTCTTATGCATACGGGTCGGACTGCAATAACATTAATATTCTCTGTGTCGTAACATTTTTTATTGTTAATAATTTGCAATCGCATATATAAACAGGAAAAAGAATCGATATAATCACAGAAATTCTTTTGCCAGCCTCATCCAACATTTCCTAATTTAGGGAGAGAGGATGTAGATGAATTGATTCAAGCGTATGCTATTATTTCTATTTCATAATCTCGTCGTTCAATCTGTAAAACTCACCGCAGTTTGATTGCAATCGAATATCAAAACTTCTTAACGTGATTCAAGCCATCATTATGCATGTTGCATTTACGGATTCTGTGTGCCGTTATGTTTTCAGCTTATATTCTCATCCAATCCCACCATCGGTATATAGGCCATGTTGATATACGTTTACTTTCACTCATATAACTCAAATGTTTCACTCATGCTCGCCCATTTTCGTCGGACATTTGTGCTTGATGATACGGTCTACTTGAAGTATTCCATACTTAAGTACCTCAAAATTTCATCACTCGCATATGAAAACATCTATTTTGTAGAAAACCGAAGAAGGTGCTCATAGTGGTCGTACATACGCGTCCGATGCATCCAAGCGTCATATTCGTGGCAAAAGTGATAACAGAAGACCGCGGGATGACCAACGTGGAGATGGAAGCGGGTTCACGCGGACTACATACAACAACGCCAGTAGACTGTCGGGGCAACACAATAATCGAGGAGGTGCTGGTGGTCCTGCAACGGTATACACGCAACACACGGCACGAGTTATCAGACCATCTTCCCACGAAAGCTCTAATATAAGTGATACAGGTAGGCGCATCTGATATCACTTGTAGAGGCACTTTTTACTCCCGGTTGTGCGAGTGTTTTGCATCGTAGACCACACACAACAAATCAGTCATACGGTGACCTTTGTCCGCGCTCTGCGAGGTCAGTGCATGAAAGATGTAATTGAATAATTGCTCTTACGCAAAGCAAAACTTAACATGGGCCTGATTGCGCACAGCGGATCGGTCGAAGATTCTGATGAACTGAGGATTCAGTAAACGTTTTTGCAGGAACGTGATGTTTTTAGCACATCGTCCAATTTTTTCTTCGATTTCTAGAAAATCTAAATAAGGTTTTAATCCTCCTCCACCTCATGTAAGTAATGTTCGAGAGATTTGTTGACTTTCTACATGATGCCCGCCATTCCTTTCGTCCAATGCGAGGTATCGTTTGCGATGTCTTCGCTTCTCGGTCTACAGTTTTCCCATTTCGAAGTTTTTCTTCCTTCTCAGTGTTTTATGTTTTTATATGTCCGATTACTTTTAATATTTGATTACTCAGTTTACTTTGCGTTTTTCTGATTCCCGTCTGTCTTTCACTTGCCGCATTAAGTTGCAGGAAATGCAGGGCGTAACGAAGGCGATAAAGCGTATTCACGAAATGAAGGAGGAGGGAATCGAATACGTGGAGGAAAAAGCAATCGTGGTGTACAACAACGGCCAACTCGAGCTCAAACAGGTGGAAGTGGTGGTGGCGGAAAACGCTATTCCACTCAACGGCTTGCAACGAATTACGCGGAACAAGGTTCACACGCGGTGAATCCCCTTCCTACTGAATGGCTGCCGAATTTTCAGCAGCAACAGCAACAGGGAGCTATGCACGTCGCGCAACCACGAAGTATTCAACATGAGCCGCCCCTCGCTTCACCTGTTGCTCCGTCACCCCATCATCCACCACCGTCGGCCATACATGCGGCACCAAATTTCCATATGCAGCCGAGTGACATCGTTTATTTCGATCCACAACAGCAGCTCATTCGTAAGCAAGTGCCTCCTCCACCTAGAGCAAAGAAGCGCTTGGAAATTGTGCCACCAACTCAGCCTAACGTTGCTGCGGATACTAACCGCAAATGAGCACTGCTTTTGATTTAGTCGCTTACGGCTTGCACTCATAATGTAAATAATGCAATTAATGTAATCGCTGATCGCTTACGAATTTAGCAACATTTCCTTTCTTTCGGTTTAAATCGACGAAATTTATAGGCAAATTTTTGGGGAACGAGTTATTTTTTTGCCGAAGTATATTTTCTATAATTAATTAGAATTCATCGATGGGAATTCCGACTTTCAAGTTTGCAAATTGCTCTAAGGGATTCAAAATACTATGAGGGTATAGTTGTAAAGAGTGCTAAAAGATTTCATGCGTAGCGCTTCAAATGAATCAACTATTGTAAAACAAAATTAGAGAAAGTGGACTAGAATAAACGCAATATTAAAATATTTAAGTTTCGCATTTGAAGTGTTGCATTTTTTCTTGTATCATCATTAACATAACAGACGTGCTCTTTTTTTAGATATTAGTTGAACGATTGAATAGGTGAACGTGAATTTTAAGTGTTGCTTATAGTTCGTATGGACGCAATATTGAGATATAGCTTGCATTTGAAGTTTGCTTTCCACAGCTGTTTACATCTTCAACATGTTTGCAGCTTAGTGTATTTCTGCTAGCCAGTGCACGCGTTAAGCTGACTTTTCACGACATATGGAGCGGAGAGGAAGGAAGACGAGGAGAGGGTGGGAAGAATGGGATGAATATACGTGCGAATGCTGCATAGTTCCATTTTTTGATGAGGGTGGGGGGGGGGGG
>JAAVTS010001133.1:1542-29304 GCA_022845575.1 Baylisascaris ailuri
TTGCCAGGTCCTTGTCGTTTTTAGATTTTTGTTTCTCATTTGAATATGGTGTAAAACATTTCACTTACTCATATTCATTCGAATTCGTCTAATTTTACTTGTTTTTTTTTGCAACTGAAGCAGTCATCCTTTCATACTTCTCGATCACTCTCTCCATGGCTCTATTCAATAATATGATGAATCATGCATTCCTATTCTCCTTACCCCGCGATTTTAATGCGCACATTATTGTTGCGCTTTGCTGAGTACCTTCGCAGTTTTACAACAGTGAGCTTCACTTCCACTTTTATTGTATTTCATTCTAAATCTTCCATTGTTAAGAAATATCTCTTTAAAAGGATCGTAGGTGTTCTCATGCTAATTGGGTAAGCAGTTGAAATGAAAAAAGATTGAAATATTGACGAACTGTTCGAAAGGTATAACTAGAGCTCGTTCAATAAAACACTACTTTTATATCGATGCCATTCGTCAAGACTAGTTACAGTAAAACTCGTTATAGAGTCCCATAGTAGGCGCGATTCCGCATGATCGCTCATTAGGCCAAGAATGATACCGTATGCCAATGATTCTTTGCCCGCAAATTTTCTCTCGCACAAAAGATGCACTGTAGGATGAACATCAAACCTCTTCCCCTTTCCCTCCCCCCTCCTCACTTTAAGGAAATCACCTTTTTGGAATTCATTCAATAATTCATTCTAAAAAAGCGTAATACTGAGGATAGTAGGAAACAGATGGCAACTCGCAAATACGGTAGTGTTGATTGTCCGAACAACATTTGACATGTTTTAGGATGCAAGTTTTGTAACTGTAACAAGAAATTACGGTGGATGAAAAATGAATGAGTGCGGAGAAACTGTCACTGATAAAATTTGATCGATTAGACCATTCCATTCTTGAGCGGCAGTTTTGTTGGAGCTCATCGTGAATTGTGGTTTAGTTCCAAGTTTCTCTTTAATAGTAATCGCAAACTGTGATTATGCCCCAATTGAATTTCTTCCAAAACAATGAATCGACGCTGCTTTAAGTTTTTATCCATCCGCATCCCAGCGATGAAATCAGCCTTTGAATGCAAAATGAGATCGCCTTACCTTGGCGAATCTTCCAAGATGTACTCCCTATCTTCAGTATTATGACATTGGTGAAACTCATCGAGAGGAATCAGAGATTGCTCTCCAGAAGTTATTTGGAGGAATCAGAGATTGCTCTCCAGAAGTTATTTGTTCTATCATTCGGTGAAAAAATCGTCAAGCTGTCTAACATATGAGAGACTCAATAAGAGTAATAATTTACTTACATCATAGAAAACAGAATAATACTTCAAGCAAATTTTGATTAGTGTTGCTAAAACTCGTTCAATCCTTAAGCAAATTCGAGTAAGGAGAATTGAGCGAGAATTCAAGACAACCATTTATAGCAACTAATATAACAACCATGAGTAGACCTTCCAACAACCAAAGACGTTGCATTCATTAAAGGCTTCTTCAGAGCTCAGGACTTTTTTGAGCGTCATATGTTCGTTGACGGTTGGATCAGTTACTCGAGCCGCAAGGTATGTAGCGAAAGTTATCTTTTCTAAAAAATCTATGATGAAAATACAGGTGGTTTTGATTGAGCCTCTGCGAAAAGGAATCTCAAATTGTTCTTCTGTGAAGGTGACAGATCCTAACGAAGAAATGATAATATTGAGAATTTAATATCCTTTAGTGACAGAAGAAGTAAGATCACATAACAAAATCATAGGGCTATTTAGTAGCACGCATCTGTTAAGTTGTTTGGAAAGTCCACAAATCAAGTAAGCAGACAGTACATATTTCGAGTGAGCGCAGGCAAACAGCTGCTAGTAGTAGCTGCGATGATTACTGAAGGCAACAAGCACTTCTTTTGATGTGGTATAATGCGTGATTATTGTTAGCAAGATTTTACTACCTATGTTAATACCTAAAGCTATGTTGCTTCATGGTGCTAATTCACCTCAGCTTTCAAATATGTCGGTCGCCCGTTTTCGTGAAAAATGTCATGAACTTTTAACGTTTTTTAATTTTGAGCACGCAGAAATTGTGCATTAATATGAAAGCATCAGCAGGAAATATCCTTCAAGTGCTTTCTGGTCGCAATAAGGGTAATATGGCACCCTATATGCTAGATATTTGAATTTTTCCACGAGACCTCTACGCAAGTTTCGATTGCATCGAATGAAATGGAGATACAAAAATGCGAACAACAATGAAGAACATTACGTACACACCTCACTATTTTCCTAGAACATTTATAAATGAGAAAAAAAAATTACAGTTTCCTCTTCTCTGCCTGATTAGAAAATCTTTGCCGAGTAGAATCCGCTCTCAAATAAAAGTTGAGTAGGAAAAGTCCTTCTCGAAAGTGCGAGTAAAACAGAACGTCATTGTTCTATTGAAGTGCGGAACAGAATGAAGCTATAGAACCTAATGCTCTAAAAGGAAGCATCGGAGAACTGTGATAGCGATCCTTCTTCACTTACCCCAATCCCAAACTAAAATATTAGTGATCATTAAAAGAATTGATCACTGGTTTACTAAATTTTGCAATAATATTAAGAACACGTGACTAATAAGTGATAGTATTCTTCAGAAGTCTCTTCCCTACAAGTATAGACACTCAGAGCAATGTTTACTAGAGCAAATATTTCACTTTCGGCTGTCAACAACGTCACGAGGCAAACGCGACAAGTAGCAATACAAAAAAGTGCTGAGAATTAAAAAGAAGAGTGTAGCTATGCAAGCGATGCCAAAGTGCGTAGAGCCTACTTCTCCAACTAGGGGAAATTACTTTCCCGTTTAGGGCAATAGGAATTGATCATTGAAATGTTTGGACGAACGGTGGCAAGGTGAAAGAGTCGATCACCGCAATGCCGAATTGAACGATCAATAAGGTTGATGTGCAATCGGCGGACGCAAAGGAAACAATGAAAAAGGTTCGCTTCGTTAAGCACTGCACTGATACCAACAGCTGATAGCGTTGAGTGATGTAGAAAAATTGGGGCGAGTGCAACTCCTAAACAGCAATACATTCTTGAAACGATCTCATCTTAATCATGCGAAAAAAAATTCGTGCATCCGAGAATAATCCCAGTAGATCGCATATTCTGACAAACATTTCCTTACTCGGATAGTAGTAAAATGCGCATTATATACCGATAGATTTTAACAGCTATTGAATGGATTCAGTCAAATAGTTGCTGAGGACAGCATTCGAAAGGATCTTCTCTTTTTTGCTCAGTCTCAGAGATAGTGTTCTTAAGCTATTATACTTTCAGGTCATTTCTGACCACTCAGGGAATTTCTTATATCAAAACGTATTTTCAGTATCTCTGTAGAGGAAGGATCCTGCTAACGCTTTTTCATCCAGCTTTCCTACAAGGAAAGAGGGATACACAGGTTCTGCAGAGAAAAGCGAGTTATCGAGGTTATATTCGATAAACTTCAGCGTTGTGAAATATCAGCTACGGTTGGCTGCTCCGAAAGCTGATGGAGTTGCTGCTGCAATATAAGCATTTGATGCGAATTTCTTAAAACAAGCTATTACGCATAGGAAAGCTTTGGTATTGGTGGGAGACAGAGCCTTCGGGTTTTTTTGCTGATCAATGCTTTCAAAAATTATTATTGCTCCATTCGTTGATGCCTTTTTTACACAGTTCCAAGTGCCCGTGTAATCGGGATCTGCTTTCCTAATCACGCAACCGTTTGGTTTCTTCATTGGTACCCGATAGGCCTCGGTCACTCATTTCTCGCTTTCTAGTTGCAGTATGTCACACACTGTTTTTCTTCATTTTCGCTGTGATGCTATGTAAGATAGAGCAAAGAGTGTGGATTCAGACTTCGACTGAATAGAACAAGAGCATACATGGCCAATGAAATCACAACTTTTCTGAACGGAATATGTCGTCGCTTCCTTCAACCCAATCACTAGTTTTCATGCAATTAGTTAAACAAAGAAACTTCAGATATAGAGCTTGATGGATCAGTTTTGCGATATCAGCTTCCGATGTCCCTGCACTTGCCCTCCGATGCTTGAATAATAACACTTGCTCAGTTATCATCTGCAAAATCTGCGGAACCTGGCAAGCAATATTATTATCAAACAAACACCGCTGCATGCCTACTCTATGGTACATAAGGTAATGTGATCTCTAATATTACAACCTTGCAAAAGTTTGTTACCGGTATAAAAACAGAAAATAGCATTGCAACATTTCTGAACGATCGAAACTCTCTACACATAGTTGGCTTCCTGGAAACGCTCCTGATGTTCTCGAAGTTTAGGCTGTCATCATATTTGTTGCATCATGATAGCCTTTGCGGAATTGTGAATTTCCTTCTCTTGTTAAAAAGTGGCTGACATGAAAATTTCCTAATTTCTGTAATGGAGCCTATCGAAAATTGCGATCGTTCTTAGGATCCTTTACGCCAACATGTTAATTATAACAGCTGGTAGTGATGCTAGTTAATGAACTATGCATTCTTTTACGAAATTTTTGAGATATTCTTCTTTCTTTTTCTAACTGTGCCCGCATAAAAAATGAAGTCCAATCCAGATATATGAAATTTTTATGGAGCGTTCGAAAGAACAGCTTTTCTAAACGTACAATTTGAAAGGACATTTTTTTTCCGAGCATCATGTAAGGCAGTAATCTGTCGGATTATTGCAGCGATATTTGTCGAAGGAAGCTTTCAAGGATGTCCAAATGTCCAATTGGCGATTGTGGACAGGTACCGCACTCCCCCATTTAATCCAATGAAAACTTTGTTGCTTTTTCGGAAGTCTTACTTCAAGGATCGAAAGCGAGAGGGATGTAGATGATTGGAGGGGTGAGGGAAAGAAGAGGAAGAGGAGAAGAAAGATATGTTCTTAAGCTACAGCGTCAAGGAACTCATCTACATCCACAGAACTGCATTGATTTGAAAATGTTCCAGCAGTAGCTTGCAGTGGAATGAGCTTTATTTCAAGCAAAGCAATATTCAACCAAATACAGTATTCACATTCAATCGTTCAGGGATCGTTTTACCTGCTGTTGGAATGCATGAAACGTATGGCTTCGAACATGGAATGCTGGAAGATTGCAGCTGAAGTTTCCAGCTTATGGATCATAGCCACATTTAAAATGAACGTATTCAACGTAAAATGAAACAATTCAGTGAAATAAACAACGAGCACAATGACAGCCCTTGCACCAATCAGAAACACAGCCGTTATCGCAGTGCATTAGGCTATAGTAAAAACAGTTTAAAGCTAAGCGAACAGATGAATACTTCAACACTCACAGCTGATCCACAACGGGGCGATCGTCCACTACGGTCGGAGAGAGATATAATGACTTTAAGAGAATGACCTGCATTATATCCTAAAAATCACTTCACTCAACGGTGAGCTAGAAACCACTTTTGATCTCAGTTTTTATTATTCCAGGTACGTTCGAAATGAAAGATTCTACTTCGTACTGTCGAATGATAAATCTTTTGGTGGCACATTTCCTTAAAAACATAACATTTCCCACGACTGATGCCATATTGAAAAATCTCGCTGAGAAATATTTTGGACAACTCGCTTTAAACAAGTGAATATAGTCACAAACTGGAAAATCGAAGGGATTTCCACCAATGTGATAGTACGTTAGTGAACGGATGGCAGATGCATGCATCGGATTTTATGACCACTTTCACGTGGAGAGTTTCCGCTGCGGCTATAAAGAAGTCATATTCCTGTCCAATAAGTTCAGCGACGTTTTCTTAGGAGCCAAAATTAGCGCTTTGTTTAAAACGTGGATCAAAAATCTTTTTTAGATCCGTTATGACGGCAGAGGGGAAGATGTAAATGAAAAGCGCAAAAATTTTGATCCGCAATCTCTTTCAATTTCTTGCGTTTTATAGACGGATTCACATGAAACGCACCTTTCCTCGAGTTACCCTTCGCTTCTTTCTTCGTTAGAGGCCTCACGATCATTCTGACTGCTCTCTGCGCCGTGATGTTCTCGAATATCGCTAGCAAAACATTCTATGAAAGAACGGGAACGATCGTAATGAAGTAAGTACTCTGTCCAACATAATGCAAATTTTGCCTTTACTATTCGAAAATCTCAACCAGCAAATTTTACTGATAACCGTCGTAAGTAAAATATTGAGATTAAAAGAAAATACCATTGGAATCCTCAGTATTAATGTTGAACAGAGATATTAATCAAATCAACAGTTTTCAAATTCAAGAGAAATTCCATGAGATGAAAAGATTTTCGATAAGTTTACAAATATTCAGAAACAATGCTTTCAAATGCAAAAATACGCCAATTGTAAGCATTGAAAATATACAATATTGGACTAACTTATGAAGATGATCAATAATTAATTGATCTAATACGATGGTACGGTACATTCTTTTCGATTTCAACCGCATGTTCCCGTCTATATGCCCAAAGAAACATATCGACATCAATGGCCGTTATTGTTCGTAAATGTGTGTCCACCTCGGTGCGTAGACGCTTTGCCGCTTCAACAATATCCTTAAAATGAAAATTCTTTAATAACTCAATGATTTTTGAATTCGTTCCTCTTCAAGGGCTAATCCAACGTTAATTCTGAGACAATGTATTCTCATCACCTACACTATTAGCGTAACATGAAACTGCACCTATCCAGCCCATATATTCACCAATTCAAATAAGTATTTTTTAAGAAGTTTTGCTTAGGCGGAATCAACGAAATGGATGAAAATGAACGAACGCAACGGGCACAAACTCAAATTATGTAGTAAAATAATTCCGACTTCACTGCAAAGTGAAAGATACACCACCAAAATATCAGCTCGAATAATGCAACCGCGCTTTTACATACTCATCGAATTTATTTTCCTCACCGCCCAAAGCTACATATATATAACGATATGGATTTGGCTATCTCTCCATTCTGTTTTCATTTCTGTGAAGCAATCTTTGAGAGGCGCTGCAAAGCATACTGCTGAAGTTCGACTGCATTTGCTTGACCTCACACCAACAAATGCCCGTATTACAGAAGTTTGGAAAGGCAGGTAATAGTAAGCAGCTCAACGAGGAGACGGTCCTAATGCAGATCCTTGCAGAAATAAATACACCTATGTATATAGCTTACATCGGCGCTTCCGTTAGGATAACGGATAACAACAGGCGTATAATGATCAGTTAAATTCCCTAGCAGCGGGAGGATGGGATATCGGTGCATAGTTCTTGTAGTAAGGGCACAAACACAAATCCCGAAGTTAATCCTGAGAGCACATGGCATGCTGCGCAATTTATCCATATGCTCATAATGCTCTATCAATTCGACTGCATTTGTTTTCCCACATTTCAAGAACTTTTCTCCCTGCAGAAAATATGCTGAACTGTGACTTTACATCGCACGCTTTAATCGAGAATCCACGCAGTTCCATCTCGAGCGGGCATCCACTCGGCAATATGGGATTAGAACGTAACGATTTCATCAGCTTCGATGAGTAGTGCAATGCGCCTAGGTAGGCGAGAGCCTGTGGAACACGATAGTCGGCAAACATTGTCAGTTCACTGAAAACAACATTCGTATTTGTTGTTTTTGCACTGAACATTTTCAGGAGAAAATAAACGTAACAACTGATTTTTCGAGAGACTGCGCACAGGAAAAGGGCTTTCTCTAAAAGGTTACGCTCAACTAATGGAGAACTTTCAAACCTCACCTAATGTGAAAATTTTATAGCGTAGGAGTTTTTGAAAGAACTGGAAATAAATCACCTTAAGCGTTCCATATATATGCCGATTTCGCCTGCCTATGTGACACCGTGATTTGTTCCAACCGTATTCCGTAAGAGTCATCTGGTATGTTTCAGTAGTTGAAATATTCATTTGAAGATGCGCCAATTGCCCTTGTCACTGAGAAAGCCCGCCACATAGGAGGAAAAATCCAGTGTTAGCTAGGACCTTCTGAATACTTATTGAAGAAGTTACGCCCGTTATGAAGAAAATTTTGGTTCACGCTTACAGTAAGAGTGGTAATAGGGTTATTTAACTGTCTTTGTTAAATATTGAAGCTGTCGAAACAAAAGTATCAAACAGTGCCATCATATGCCTTTCAGTAGAGCATTTTTAGTAAAGACTGATCACCAATTTCAGGGGTTCTATGCTTGATTTCGCATTTGGTCGGAATCTATGGCGGATGAATTGATGAGTGGTGCTGCTTATGGAATTTCATAGTTGCAGGTTCAGCAGTTTCTGACTTTAAATTAGAATGCAGGCAGATACGACATTACCATAAGGCGTTTTTGCAAACCGAGTTTTAACAAGCGTAAAACATAAATGCATAACTCGACTTCTCATCTATTTCCTGGCAATTTTTGCCTGTGAGTCGTCTGATCTGGATAGCAAAAGGTAGCAGAGCTTCTCTGACATGGTTTTCGACTTTTTCACATCTCGACTCTTGCAAAAAAAACATCTTTAGCAGATCCAATAAACCATATGCGTTCATGATATTTAATGCCGTCCCTTGTCAACGAATTAACTGTTTGCTTAAACATACACACAAACCGCTGATTACTTACTCCATCGGCACAATTCACGTTTACCTTCACGCATGAAATAACTTCCACCCGCCCACTTCCTTCTCCTAATTAGAAAGGTGGAGAAGAAAAGAGGCTTTTTTGTACCATCAGTTTCCCTCAGACTCTTACCAACTATAACGATGAAGCATACTGTGAAGGAGTGAATCGGAAATTGCACAGATATACAACATGAAGAGTTTGTATGTAACATACGCGTACTCTCAAGGAACCGGCTTAAATTCGTCGATGAAGGATCCTATTATGTGATTCGAAAAAAAACAACAAATAAATGAATAAAAATCTACAAATAAGAGCAAAAAAGCAGACTAAGAACTACTCATCTTTAAGCGAAATTTCATCATACAAAATCAAGGACATTTTTGCTCGATTTAGTGCAATGGGTATGTATTAAAATAAATTGCCACTCATACCCGATATCGTAAAAGCTTCCGATTTCGTTCTTATTCTTTAGACATCCATAAACATCAGCGACAAGAATCTGGGCACGCTTTAAGAAGGATACTGCAAAGGAACTCTGGCTTACTTATGATGAGCAAATCACATGTAAATATGCTAGTCAACCACTTTCGTAGTTGAAAAATTCACAGCAATGGTTGCGATGTGTTAAATGTTAGGATGCAATGTGAAGTGATATACGCAAGTCCCATCGAATACGCGGCTTCCTCTCGAACTTCTCATGCACATCTCTTTTATGACCACTACCGAAAGCCATAAATAAGCATAGATGTTTTCAGTTAGGGACAAACATTCAGCTTGAATACTTAATGAATGAGTTTTCAGCATCTTCATCAGAAGATAAGCTACTTTAACAGATTGTCATTTGGCGTGAAAAACTGCATCAATGGCATTAAGAGGAATGTTTTCGTTGCATTTATTGAATCTTCTATCTGATTTGCTTTCTGCGGTCACTTCATTTTATGTTTTTCAAGTTTCTCCAGTTAACAAATTGACCGGTGGTGATTCTATGCAGGATAATGTGCAAATGAAGGGCGAGGGGAGGACGGGCGGAGGCTAGATCGCCAAGACATTGAAAAGTGATATTCACTGGATTTTAAAAGGGACCATGCCTGAAAAAAAAAAGTGGACTAAGGAAAGTCAGAACACCAAAAAAGTCGAAGCACAGTCGGGCTAAACGATAGCTGGTTCTGTTTATAGTTTTGTTGGAACCTACGTGAAAAGCGGAATCACCGCTACAATTCTAGAAAACAGTGCAAATTGGAACTAGACAGCTATGCGAGCATTTCTGAAATTTTCGTGGTTATTAATCTGTCAAACCAGATGTCTAAACTACCCAAAACTACGACAGCTCACGTTTGCCTGTTGACCGTTTCAACACTACCAACAGACGTCACATCAGCAGTTTCTCGATTTTTCAATTTCCTTGTTTAAACGGTATCATCTATCGAATGAAACGGAAAATAATGAAGCGAGAAATCTGCTCACGTAGTAGCTATGTAATCTGAGCTGTTGTGAGGAATAAAGAAGAAACCTTTCTTTCCTTTGTAATCGCCAAAATCGTGATAGCTTTCGAAGTTTTCAACTATTGTTGCGAGAAGCTTCACAGCACTTTTGCCACAATTTTCAACACAATGATAAAATGAACCACCAAATTTCTGCAATCGATTCATTTCAGTAAAGAAAGTGGAAATAAATGTTGCTGAAAAGGCGACAATTATAATTCGGCATAATGTCAACTGTTAACACGATAAAGAGAACCAAACATTATAAAGAAAAGAAAAGACAAATACCTTCTGAAGTAGTAAAAATAGTTCTCCATTGAGATCTAATCTCATTAGATTACCAGAAGGAGGTAACAGTGGGTGGAGAAATCAACAAAAGGTCGCCGTAAAGAATGAATAAAATTGCGCAAAAATGAAAAACTTACTGCATTAAGAACTGCTCCAGCCTCCGAAAGAACTTGCGCCCTTTGTTCTGCCATTGGAATGATTGCACCTGAATACAAGTTGATGTTGAACGCTGATGTGAATGCCTTTTAATAGATGAGGATATCTCTTCGTTCCTGATATGAGTACCGTCATCACTGTATCCAAGCCGCTGTTACTATAATCGTCCAGCAGAACGTGGAAAAACACAGACTAGCTCCTAATGAATATCGTCGAAATCGGTGGATCACTTCACGTTGGTTTCTGATGATTAAAAGAAACAACCAGGGTCACTGAAAAATTCGTTAAGAAAAAAAGTATACTTTCGTATCATAACACATCGCAAAGTTCATTAACCCAGTGACTTCAACGCTGGAAGCATCTTCAGAAAAATGAAAAAAATTTTATGCGCGCACACATAAATATTTGATAGATTTAAACTATAACATTCATAGCAGCTATATTTTCTGCAGAGGCATAGAAACAGTGTGGATCAACTGCCCTTAATTAATGCAAAAGACTGGAAGGCAAGCTGAGGTCCTATATTCCGTTCGTCAACTCGCCACCTCACGGAATGTTAATTAGCAAATACAACACAGCAGCATATTCTCATCGCCCGCACTACTGTTCGATGGAATGTGTTGGCTAAGTGATGGAGATGAGGCGAGGGTTTCAGTTTGTCGAGGAAACCCCACTTCACTTGCACCAATTCTTCACCCATATTCTCTTCCGATCTTGTACAGTGGTCCAATAAATATCAGACTTCATGGCATATTCCCATGCAGACACAACGTACAAAACAGTGGTTTGACGTTAAAATGTGCAGCGACAATCACTTCACTAAAATATGAGGATATAATGTAAACATGGAGTAAGATATCACATCTTAGCTGAAACCGCTTTCAGTCTGAAAGCACTCGGAAGCTCTTCCGATAACACTGCATCGGGACTAAAACCGTCAGAGCACAATAAATCGGTGTTTGCAATGTTCACCAAAATTACCGCACATTCGTCCCTCCTTCAAGGTCGCTCCCTCCTATCGGAATAAGGACGAATTCATTTGTGAGATAAGGATTTGGTAAAGCAAAGCAGTCGTAACAGATGAAATTTGTTGCCGGCATTATTTAATGCCCGTTAGTTCTGCAAAATTACAGCGCTCCATTTTGCACTTCTGAGGGCGATAGTTTAGATTGTTGAGATAGTCGATGTGTTCAATCAGGACGGAAATGTCTCGTCTTATTCTCCGCTTTTAGTGGCTAATTGATTTTTTCGAGCGAGAACACTTCCTTTCTATCGAATTCTTACTCGACTTTTTATTCATCTTGTAATCTAATTCGCTGCTCCATTATATCTTAATTTTTATGCGCTTCTATAAATTCTCTTTCTAAAGAGGAATATGCTGACGCCCTGTACCTACGCTTGTGTGTGTGTGCATGTACGCAACAATCAGTGGCGGAAACTCCAATATCGGATTGCGTGTTGATCTATGAACTTTGAGAAGGGCCGCCACCACCCTCAAGACGCGCAAAAAAATGCGTGTCTACCTTACATCGGGAGATGAAAAGACCATCACCTTACTCCGTTAAAGTTTCATTTGTTTCATATTTTCTTGGCAACATAACAAGCTTGCTGATCAAGTAACAGTTACAGCAACAGTCCCTCTCCCCAAACAAACTCATCTGCATGATTGTTTCCTCCCGTCGAACTCAATTTTTTTGCTACCTGTAATATGTAGTTATTTCTTATCGTCGTTTTCTGCACTTTCCCAATGTGATTCTCAAATGTGCTTTGGAGATTTTCATTGCGGCAACGTTATATCTGCGAGTATTTGAATATATTTCTTAGATAGTTTTAAAGAGAAGACCATCGAAGGTAGAATCAGGAAATTTGAAGCGTATAATAAGTCCCACAGGTTGAATCTTTTGTCACGGATTGATGCCATCACGTGGAATGATTAAAATATCAAGGGATTCTCTCGTATATTATCAATCATTAGCAACGTAGGAAATCGGTTGCAGAAAGTCGGCATATTTCGAGGAACCACATGAAGTGACATAAAAACATCATCACATCAATATTACTCCACACTGAGTTAGCACTTTGACATAAACCGTTAAAAGATTGCACTCCTAGGCGTTTCCGCCGTGAGACCTGACCCCTTGCACAGGGGGCAAGTGTATTTAAGAGCCTATATACGCCGGAAAATAGCTGCTTCTTAGAGCTTTTGGAGCGCTGACAATGATGCCGCAAAAGATTTCTTATTGTGGATATTTGCGTGAAAGATTTTCAATACGCATCTTTGGACCGGAAGTTGTGCAGTGAAGCATTTCCGCTAATGGATATTTGCGTCTCAGTGAAAATCCCTTCGGCGTAGATGCTGCTACCATTAGCGATTGCGCTATAGTTGTTTCTTGCGCATAAGCAAACCTCCCTTTCAGTGTTCACTCTTCGTGACAAATCATGCAACTTTTTTCTGCAGTAACCCTCAGTTGCCGCTATCACCGCCGAACTTAGTCGATATCGTTGAAACGCCTACTCGATAGCGGTGAAAATTTTTTACGTGAAAATATGTCACGATTGTGAGAGATATCTATCGAGCGAACTCACGAATCTTCGTGATGTCTTCAATGTGCGTTTTGCTGCAATCGCTCGCGAACGCTTCATATAGTGCTACTTATGTCCAGCAATACGCAAATCCATGCATATTATAAGTAATTTACTGTTGGTGCTCTTAACTGTGCCATATTTGGATGATTTGAAATTGAGGTTACACTACATTTGAGATTCTTAAAGAACAACTATTCTGAGGCATATGAGTGGCAATTAATAGCGCAATATAATTCTGTGATATTTGGATGATTACTGAATGGAAATTGGTTATTGAATAGAATGTGGTGCCGATTGCAACAAGATCGCAAGCTAAGAATTTCTTGCTGACTTGAGCAATTAATCTAATAGGGCACCATTGTACTTGTGTTAAACTAATTCTTTCAAATGGTGATATGAATTCAGTGCAATTTTGAGTGCTGCGTAAAATTTCCGATGGAAATTATAAGCACAATTCTTTGAACCGGAAATCAGAAGGTTCATACGTTCAAAGTTCCGAGAGTTTGTCGACACAGTCATGGCCAAGGTTTCCGATCATATCGGCCCCACAAAAAAGTTCCAAAAGATTAACTGCGCAACTTGCATTTCCGTCAGTGCATAAATTATCACGCGTAAATGTTCGCCATGCAAAGTCTCATGGTGATCGAATGGAAGCGTCTAAACGCTTTCGCTAGAAGTCAATAAGAAAATAGTGTGATGTACGCATGTCACCTTCGAAAGAGCTACTTGAAATTATCTCATTTCGTTATCTAGGCTTCAAAAAGTAGAGATGACGGGAAAAAATATATAAAATAACGAGAGGGAATGAAGGATTGGTGAGGAAAGAAGTAAATTTAGATAGGACGACAAATCAGATTACAAAAATTTGTGAATACCTAGAGATGAAAGGATAAACACACTCATTGAAAAACTCTTACTCAGGAAGAAGAGAAGAACCAGATACAGGAGAAGCTATCTGCCATTCATTAAGCGGTAAGCAAAGATTCGTGCTAGAGGAGCCGACGTAATAGGCACGTTTGCATTCTGCTACCCAGTCAACCACTTTCGTAAGCTACAAGGAAATAAAGAAAAATGGAGGCGGAATGCGCTCATATTCGGAGAGACATGAAACGGGTCGGGCAGCCTTCTGTACGGGACTTACCTGCCTGAGGTTGCACTTGTCAGGTCGCTCATGAGACCACTAGTTTGGAATTTCGGAAGGCACACACACTGATAAAGAGGCGAAACAAGGGCGCTGCCTGAACGTGCACGGCTAACACATATATGTCACAGAAGTATAGGATAGCGGAATCCATGGCTCAGTTATGTGGCTCAGCTATTCTGGGCTACAAAGAAGGTGGATCTGGGTCCCGCTTCCTTGCCCTCGTTGAGTTGGCTACTTCATTGTTTTTTCCTGCATAAGCAGAGACTTGAATTCCTCTTGTGCGAAAAACTGCGCCGTGACTTTTTTAGCTAATGTGAGCAAAAATTAAACGCTTTTTTATGTACGCAAATATGTTGCAATGAGTTTTTTTTAAACTTTAGACTGAGGAAAGAACCGATATTTTCTCGTGGAGATAAGTGCCACCATAGGTGCACTCTAATGAGTCACAAGCACAAATCTGATACTTTCTCACGCGGGAGTCCATCGTGGTCGTTTTACTCGTAAGTAAATATTTGATATTTAATGGTGCTGCCAAATGCGTCATGATTATGGTTGTTTCTATGGAAAAGTTTTAGGACTATTGGTCTCTGCAGCCTGCGGACGAATTTCTGAAGTTTTTTGTTCCTGTCTGATTGATATCCATTGTCGTTGGATACATGGCACTCTCTACATATAATTTGCAGCCCTGTTTGATGCTGTCGGATAGCGAATTCGATGAAAGCAACGCCATATCGCTTATTTCGCGTAGATTTTTCAAGGGTGACAAGCCGACATCTGAGTCTCACCCAAAGAAGTCACTTCAGCGATTTAAACAGCGTCAACAGGAAGTCATTAGATTGTATGCTGCGATTGATTTCATTCATTAGAACTTTCTATCCCACAGCATTATACATACGATCACGTATAATGTGTTCACCAACTCAAACGACCGTACATAAATGGTTCTAAAAAATTCAGATTCCTTTGGGCAGCCCACAGCTTCATTCTTCTATGTTCGTGAACTCAGATCGTTCCTTCTTCACCTCTTCTGAAAGGAAAAGAAAGAATCAAGTTGGTTTGTTGGTGACTTTGCGGATCACCTTTTTTGTGATAGGAATTGTAAAAAGATGAATGCGCAAGACTAAGACGCCAAATGATGCATTTATGGTTCTTTTTAGACTTAAAAATCAAAACAGTGGTAATGAATGAAATCGATCACAGCATACAAACTAAGGACTTCCTATTGAGGGTGTTTGAATCGCAGAAGTGACAGCTTCTTTAGGTGAGACTCAGATGTGGGCTTGTCACTCTCAAAGAAACGATACGATATGGCTTTGCTTTCGTCGAATTTCCTATCCGACAGCACTAAAGAGCCGCAAGTTCGACGTCAACAAAGCCAAGTACATGTAGCGATAATGAGCATGAATAAGAACGGAACGAAAAGATAATATTACATTACATTGAATATATATAAAATACTATTATATTATATTATATTATATTATACTATATTATATTATATTATATTGTATTATATTATATTATCATGAAAAATTCGCCCGTAAACTGCGGAGAGAAACAATGACGAAACTCTTAAATAGAAAGAGGCATAATCACGGCGCATTTGGTAGCAATATGAACTGTCAAATTTCCGCATACTCAGGAGTAAAACAGTCATGGCGCACCTGCAGGGTGATTCTAGAAGTTGTGTGATGTTGAAGCGAATACCGGATCAGCCGTGCTGGACAAAACAATTATGCAGGAGAAATTTTGAATATTAGGTAAAGTGGTGGAAAGCGCGCAGATGAGAGGTTGGTGTTTTTCTGCTCAAAGTTTTCGATATTTCCAAACAGAAATCGAGAAATTCTCTTGCTCCGAAGTTGGCGGAGGCCATCACCATGCCTTTCCACTATAAATATTTTTCTAATGCTACCTTCAATCGTGAATGAACTAGAATGTTCGCCACCATGTAAGAGCGAATTGGACTGAATAAACGACCGCGTTCCATGCCATTCTAATATACAGCAGAAACTTGTAGAATTTCATTGTTAATTTGAAAGGGTACAGCAGTTAAGTAGATGTTATGGATAGCGTTGTGAGGTGAACGTACTTAGCGACCATAGATGAACAGTCCAAACGCAATGGTCCAAAAAAAAAAAAAAATTACCATCATCTGCGACGAAAACCTTTTTGACATCTTCAACGGTGATATTTTGCATGTAGCCGGCGCTCGTCAATGGGATACCATTGTCAATGGCTCGATTCACACACGCACATCCAGCGAAATATCCCGTATAGGATTTACCTTTATATGTGACAACAAATTTTGCTCCCTCTTCTGTCCAAAACGAAAAATTGATTGTATCCATAAAAAATACCCTGCAAATACTCTTTCTGGAAGCGATGAAGTATAAATCCGCTGGTAAAAAATTTTTAGTGCACTCAATGGTCATTCATTGATCGATAGTCCACTGAATAAGCGCTTAGTAATATCTGCAAGGACCCTCTCAAATGTATTCGATCTAAATAATGGTAGTGAAAAATATCGAACAAAAGACCAATAAAATTGGATATTACCGTCTAGGCGATTATTCAGAGAAAAAATTTCCGTGGAAAAATATGACACGATAATAAAAATTTCCATCAATAATTCTGGTGCCTTATCTCATTATATTTTTTTTGCCAAAAAAAAATAGAGACAATATTGGAGATGATGAAATAAAATATATTAGATTTGTTAGCGAGCAAGAAGAAGCGCTTCCAACATCACAGTTGATGCAAACAGATGAACCAAAAAAATTGTTAATGCAAAAATTGAATGCTTATTTCTTGCATCAACAACATCGGGGTGTCTGATGCGTTCAAAATTCTCAAATTGATCTCATCGAAAATATTTTCGGTGGAATTTCTTTCGTAAATTTTGATATGCTTCTTAATCGCATGTCTGTGTCATGCGTAAGCACAAATTGCATCTACTCGTTCAATATAAAATATTTGAGCCTAAACTATTATTTACTGCTCAAATCAACATTCCCATTAGTAGAATAAGATATTGCCGAGAATACTGATGAGAAAAGGGAAATCGAGTAAATCCTCTTGATGATCACTGAGCACATTAAAAATCTGTCCATGTACTCTCTCATCCCTCAACTGTTCTCAATTTTAGCAAAAAAAGTGAAGCTTTGAAACCCTTGCAAGCACTAATTTCGCATTCGATTTAATAAAAATTGAAACTATTCGTATTTTAAACTTCCTTTTTTTAATTTTTGAATTCCAATTTACATTGAGTATTCGGAATCCAATAAAGTTAAACTTTCAAAATTTTGAATCACTCGCTAATATTTGCATCTGAGATAAGTTCTAATAGATTAAGTGGACTAATAAATAGCAGCTATAGAGTGTTTCATTGCTTTCGATAGGCGCATCAAAACAGCATCAATTTAACCAAGGAAAAATTTGTGGAGGAAATAATTTTTAATGCAAGACAAAACAACGACGAGTTTTGAGATGTTTAATAAAAACGAAACGCAACATAAGAGTGCAGTTTGACAACCATGAAAACCTTCATGCAAAAATCCAGCACATGACAACAATAATTGATTAGTGAAATTCCAATGAGCTCATATTCGCAGAGCAGATATTATGGTCGAGTCTATGCGATGTTCACATTTCCTTAAAAGATCAATGTCCAGATGAAAAAATCATTCTGTAATCTCTCCTCCTAGAGGAATATATATTCGGCATGGCTAACTGTGATGAAAAAGTTATTTGTATCGTCTTAGCGTCCAGCTCCATTCAGCAGAACTGAAATTGCTGAATGGTAACGATTCGTTATGTATTCAAGTTTCATAGCATTATAATAGTCACCTGACACCCACTTCTACTGCCAAATTTGGCGATGCTAGTCCTCTACTGCCAAATAACACTATGAAAGGCCAATCACGTCATACCTAACGACTAAACCACCTTCTCATTCTGATATGGAGGAACGAACCATTCAATAGCGGCTCGATCGGCTCCTTTTGGATGCAAATCATGCGCATCAAAATCAACGTCACGAATTTTTCCACTACGAACCGCATCGAGAACCTGAAAAGAAATCCGTTATCGCATGATAAGAAGATCACATCTCACTTACTTTTTATATGCAAGAATCATAGGACCTTTCTCAAACGAATTTTGCTGCTATTTGCCTCCATTCACATCAAAAAAAAAGAGCCCGACGACAAAAGAGTTTAATATTTCGATATGATTTGGCAATCTTTTGAATGACAAGAAGTAGACGCAGAAACAGCTGGGGGGGGGGGGGAAGGATGGGAGAAAGGGGGATGATATGCGCTCTCGCTTTTCGCTCATATCATCAGCTAGTTTCATAAGTTACTACCAGAGCAAAAATACGCGAAACAGTCTCATTAAACTCGAATTAATCCGAGCCTTCACGCGAATATCATCCATAAAAGAGCGATTTTTTTTGCGACTCGACCGCAGAAAAATGAAAAACCGATCGAAGTAGTGTGCAAATGAATTTTTTTTTTCAAGTTTAAACGTCAGTAAGAGCATTCAGTAGCGATGAATCAGTTCAAAGGATGATATTGAGAATAAATAAGCAGACGAGATTGCTATGAGGCAAACGACACTTAGAAGTTGGATTTATGAATTTTATTATAAGAAGCTAACGAATTAAACTTCGCATATAATGGTAATACTCATCAAAATTATTACCATATATACAATATTTCATTTGGTATCAGGAAATAAAAGATGCAATTTACCTACAAAAGACAAAACAGAAAGTAGTATATTATAATAGCAACTGATGCTGGACTTATGATGGGAACTCTCTGAACTCCTAAACAAGTTTAGAGACCAAGAAGAAATTATTAATTGCACCGAAACTAGTGTGGCCATATGGAATGCAGAACTTTATTGGCCACTGAATTTGTGCCATCCCGAAAAAAATTCGTTTCCTCAGCCAACACCGATAACAGCATAATTTAACAGCTCATGAAGTGGGCATATAAATGAAGTATTAAGTGATATCAAGATATTTAATACAGGTTTCGTTTGAAGGTTTCGCTTGAAACTGTTGTCAATTTACGGAACAGAATGATGGCATGTCCTAAAGAGAGTGAAACGAGTATGACTGAAGAAAATCTCATTAGAGAACGTAGAAAAATTTTCAATTCTATTATTTCAAAACAATGGCATAACAATAACTGAGAAGAGGCAAAAATTTTTAAAAAGAGAAAAGAAGACAGCAAAACTTTTTCTGCTCATTCGTTTATTTGTAAGGAATGATGCATTAGGTTTGCGCTGTGCGTATAGCCTTGAGATCGGTTAAGTATTTTTTGGATAACGTGCAATCGAGACAGTGCTTACGAGTAACGAAAAGTGTGGCTATATTTCGTTTCAAAAATTAGCGATCAGCTCTTATCAGTTCACCTCCAATTTTCACATTTTTGAATTCACTTCGACTTTTTCATTGAACCTGTATAATTCGTTCAGTGAGTATAAAACGTCAAAAGTGCTTTATTATGATAAGTCTGTGTGGTTAAATGGAAGATATTGGGAAAACTGGGAATAATTTCAATTAAATGAATAACTATCGGCTCATTTGTATTCCCATGGGCAGGTTGAAATCGAGGCAGATAGATTTCTGGGTAAATTAAAGCAGCTTGAAGTGATTTCACATAAGAGGAAATGTTCATGTCGATTTTATATTTCGATGTCCTCATTCTGTTAATAGCTTCAACAAGATTATACCTCGAACTCTTTCTGCAGTAATTAAACTGACTGAACATATCGCATAAATACTAAGCGATTCATTAAGCCGAATCTAATTTGAAGTTTATGGGAACAAAAGCGAAAAGAAATTCGGAGATATCACAAAGCACTCAATATTAAAAATGCATTCATGAAAAAGATACCGAGAAGGCCTTTTTGTGATCTCATCGAACTCTCCCACCGGATACAAAAACAACTTCAAACAGCTTACCATTTTAGCGACCGTTTCGACGCCACTTTTTGATATTTTCAGCTCCCCATCCGAATGCTCACAGATGAACTTTCCCGTTTCACGTGGATTCAACCTCCCCTTATCTAGCATCTTCGACGACAACAGATGATCCTCGATTCTGTATCAGTTGAAGCCTGAAATATCCGGATGTTCCCTTCTAGAATGCAGATGTTTTGTAGACGCAATCATCGGCAATAAAAACCGTTCCAATCTCTTGGACATCAGCAATACAAAAAAACAAGAAGAAAAAAGGCAAACGATAGGACTTTATACATTCGACCGGAGAGTCGTTGAATCGCTCCGGAATGACGGACGTTGCAACCAATTGAGCTGAATATGCCATCTTTCATTAGCAAATCACTAATGTAGGAGGAGCGTTCTTAAAAACAACAACGCGCTAACACAGAAATAGTGCACTTGGAGTGTGTGAATCGACACAGCGAGACGCGTTCAGCAAATGCATCGGCAATAGTACTGCGTCGCTACATTCAACACAAGTTAAGCTCCACCATATGCGACAAACATGTGTCGTTGGAGCAATCCTGCGCGCAGTGAGACAATGCTGCAGAAATGCGCGTACAACTTGCTCTCATAGACTGTTAAATTACTTGTTTCCTAATTATATATAGCGAAAAGGCACCAGAAATTTTTATTTTAATATAGCTTCACATTTTGTAGTTACGATAGTGGGTGTTGAAGAACAACAGTTTCGATCAAAATGGAGAATAATAGTGTATTCAGGATTTCTAGTTGGCAAGTGGGAGAAAAAGGCAGAACGAAGAAACCTGGAATATAATAGAGCTAATTCTGTTCACTAGATAATTACACAACTTTTTGATTCATTCAAAAGCATGAAATAAAAATAAAATCTAGGCGAAAATTTTCGAACACGAAAAAAAGTCACTGCGACCATGGATGGTTGACTATACGGTCCGACTTAATTTACTGTGCCTCCATTAGCGAATCACTAACAAAACATACAAATATAATGGCATAACTGAGCAAAAGGAAACTAAAAATTATTCATCATGCGTTCTTTATATGCCGCATCTCAAACAGCGATTTTCGATTATAACAGCGATGCGTGATCACAAACTGATCACAATGAATATTTAAGTCCTGGCTCCGAGTGAATTAAAGCTTTCAAAAAAAATAAAAATAAAATAAAAATTCCCACAAGACATGCGATAGTCGGGTGATGAATTTCACTTGTCTTTCGGCTTTTTTGTGCATAATTGCATCGATGAATCCTATCTTCGAGACGTCTGAAATAGCGCACATCCACATTCTCTATTCTCGACTACGATCTTCCCCTAGCGATGCATTAAAAAAAGTTGCGAAAAAGATACATTATCTATGTAAGAGTAAAAGAACAAGATCATATCAAACAAGAAGCGTTGATCACAAAAACCAGCAAAAAATTAAGAAGTTGAAATGCCGAGAAAATCGAACAAAAAATGGCGCAAATGTCATAAAAACATGTAAATGAGTTGAAAATGAAGAGATAATTTTTTAAAAATTCTGCGCGAAAATTTGAGAAGCATATGCTAGGCTTTTAGATTATCGGGGTGCAAATTAATCACAACTTCATCAGTGCTAAATTTGCAGGAGATGTTGAAAACGACTTTTTCTCTTTAATTTGAGTAATGAAACTGGGAATTGAGTGGACAGTAAAATACTCTGGGGAATTACGAAATCGGATATGAGGTGCCAGCAATCTGACATCATTTGAGATCGACGATATTTGGTGAAAACTTCTCTTAACAGCGAATAAGTCTAAAACGAGATGAATTAATTACAGGCATATCACCTTTTACAAATAATAATTCGCTCACAAATTTCGTAGGGAAACCAGTAGAGTACAACAATGCATATGAGAAATGAAAACAGGAAATCCACTAGACCACCGGAAATAGCCCTCAGAATAATTACAATGCATTGAGCGTTTTTATAGTGGCCTATGGCGAGAGTTGGTCCACACTTTTCAAATGAGTGCTGCAAACCCCACGCTAAATAAAAACTGCCCAAAAATAGTCTTTCACAATCAGTTATGAGGTACATGTGCTGCAGTAATATTCGTAAAGATAAGTGGAAAAAGTCATCATAATGCAATAAAATAGCAGACGAAAGGAAATCGATGAACAGCGTGATGGCTGTGGTCGATTGGTAAAGTGAAGTGGGAAGAGCGAAGCAGCAATCACGGATAAATAACCGAAGAATGCATGCTTTCAAGATTAAGCAGCAAAAGCTTATGCAAGCAAAGCGTAATCTGGCAAAAAAAGAACGGAAGGGCATTGAACAAATGTTGAAATAGCTAGACAGCATAGCTGACAGGCCATTTCCTCTTCATTGCAGAGTAACCTAGAATAATCCATATTAACGGACAGCATCAAACATTTCGTGATAATCTTGAGAGAGAATTTTTCCCTGAACGCTAGCATGTTCAGTGCATCAATTTGTGGAATGCCACAAAACTGAACAATGCATAAGAGAATTCAGAGGCGAAAAAACGCACAATATGAAGTGCACGAAGGAGAGCAGAAGAGGAATAGAGGAAGGAGAGGGAAGGAAGAAGGAAAGGAGCGAGTTATTTGATGACGGCGGAAGGATATGATGACCATCCGAAAACATTCACTTGAAATCGAACCTCCGTTTTAAACGAACACATTTCACAAATGTCGGTCGGCTGCCCAAACAACCACGACGGTGAAACAACCTCGACCGTGCATGCTAAGAATTTAATTTCATATGCAAGAAAAAATTAAAGAAATTGATGGCCAAATTCCTTCCGCAGGCATTCAGCATCGAAATTCCAGTCTGAGACCGAAACTCCGCCGATTCGTTACGGTCACTAGACAATTCTGTGATGAACGGATATTACACTGAGAACGTGACTGCTTGTACTCATGCGCAAGTCGTCACGTCCCACTCCGTTCACCGCTGACGTATTCTGTGTTACCTACGCAGCTCGTAGATGGATAGAGCTCGTTTCGAGGGAGGGCATGTTGTTTTTTTGCTTCCTCAAAAGACGCAAATTTTTATAGTCTTGTGGTAATTTTCAGCACTCCGTTCCCTACAATATGATACAGTGAGCATTATACTAAGAATTCAGATAAGTCGATCTGAGGCTCGCCAATCTGGTAGTTTCCGGTCGCAGTGGTAGATAAATGTTCATCGAATCTGATAAATAAAATGCCACTTTCTAAAGCAAATTAAAGCAACTGTGAAAGCGTAGGCGTCATGGTCACCAGTAGCTGAAATCCTCTAGAGAGTGCAGCTTCACAAGGATGACATTCACAGCGAATGCCATTTTGGCAAAAAAAGAAACCTTTATAATACTTCTCCGATGAATAAAAAGATGAATCAGTGATGCGAAGGAATTCACTTTATGAAAGGATAAACTGCCTGAAAATATTCGTTTGTAAATCATCTTGCTTGAAAATTTTATAGAATGCTGGAAAATCTTACAAGGAATATGCACAGAAAATAGCTGCTCTCGTCTAGATTACAGTGAGTTTTGTATGCAGGTGCACAACTGCAAAAATCATAAGCGCATTTGCATGTATCGTTGTTTGCTCTGATTTCGGATACGATGGCTATATGCTGTCACTATTTTCTCACTCTACAAATTAACAATCAGTGTGCAAAATGGACGCTACCAGAAGTGGCATATCGACAACAAAGGAAATTAGTGAACTGATAGGTGAACAGGCCATCCATATTATGCGAAAAAAAAAAAAAATAAATTGTCCTTCACGCTTTCTATGCTCCAAGCAATCTTTTCGTGGAAAGCAGTAAGCAGAAACGACGATTTCTCTTTGCTTCACCTAAAATCTGCAATGCTTTGTTTTACAAGCCAGTTCACATTTCACCACAAAAGGCTACAGCATAGCTTGCTTCTTTTATTGTTTGACGACATTTAGGTTAACCTAGAATGGAAACGGCCCTTTCTTGTGGAGGCCATTGCTCTAAAGACCCAAAGAACAATCCGGAACCAGGGGAACTTTTTTAAGCATAACCAGCGAAGAACAAAACGTTGGCGATGGAGCCACTGCTCAATACTTCATCCAATGATGTTAATTCATTCCGTGATGAGTCTCATGAAGTTGCCCGCAATCGCGACGGAGAAGTGGAAGATGAGCTATGAAGACGAGGAGCCTCTGCTTGCTTGCCATTATTCAGTCTCTCGAAACCCGCATATAACCTCCTTCGAAGATTTTATCAGATATTGCGTAAGCAGGCATTGATAGAGTGGTCAAGATTTATTACGCCTTAACGAAACAAAAGAAACATGAGGAGATCGGACAGCAAAAAGGAGCAAGGAGGGAAGAGGAGGGAGGGGAAGACCGGCTAAAAGAGAGCCTCAGCACACAACAGCGTCACCCAACGATTCGATCTGCGCTTCATTTTTCTTTCCTGCATGACAGCAGCTGGCAGCTGATCTCTAATTTACTGATCCTCGTGGGAGGATCGGTAGATTAGAGATCAACTGTTCTCGCTCCACAAGCAATCAAGAGATGTTGAAAAACAGTGGATTCATTCCAGAGAACTGGACGGCTAAAGGTTTCCTTGTCAATCGACATTAGCTTGCCCGACATGATGTAGCCGCGGGCGCCGTGTCATCTGGGATCGATGAGTAAGCGCTCAACGCCATTTATAGATTGGGTTCATCGGTGGTGAATCTAACGCTTCTGAAGAAAACATCACAAGCGAAAACGATAGTAAAGCAAACAAACGTGTGACTGTTTTTAAACGGAATGTGGGAAAGCGATGCCACAACCAGGCGAACTTATTATGTGCAGATGTAATGTTTGCATGATTGCAGAGAATGTAATAAATATCCTCTTTCTTCAGACAATTAGTTCCCTTCTTGTAAAAGTTCTATGGGGCAAGAATACTGCGAAGCCGTTGCATTTTTATTCCTTCAAGACGAGATCCAACTCAATTCTCTCTTGAGATGCATTCGACAGGAAAGAATGACAAAACATTATACAGATGTCAGTAGAAACCAATGTTACCAGTTCTCACAAGTTTTGAATCACCGAAGACATTCCGGAGAATTTTTGATGATATGAGAATTCAAAAACCTCATCACGTGGGACAAATTCGAGCAGCTGAAAGGAATGTTCGATAAGTGGACAAAGCGCGCCAAACGTTGGTCGAAAATCACCCATATCTACGACATTTCTTATAGTCTGCATGAATTTACTATTCTGTTTTCATCTCGCAAACTCTTCGTGATAAAATCTAAGCTCGCATATGCAACAAAAGTGACAAATAGATTTTTGCAGATAAGACGATTTGCGAGTCCAAAATCGTTCCCCAAGAAAGTGGATGGTGGTTCAGCCCATAAACAACTGCAAGAGATAATTTGCTTGGAGCAAAAAAAGACAAGCCCTTCTGTACTACTCCGCTCCTACGCTGAATGGCACTGGTAGCTACTGGGCGAGCACAAATGGGCGAACATTTAATAAAAATGCCCCACGATGATGCGAATAAAATAACTGGAAATTCAAGGTCGTCATCCGCAGAAAATGAACACAGAAATGTCCCATAGGAGTCGGCACAGTAAGGCTTCTGCAATCACCTCATCAATTCCTTGGCAAATGAGTGCTAGATGAAAAACCAATCGATAAAAAAGCGCATTTGTCAAATTTTTAATGCACTGAAATACACATTAACTTCCTTTGGATGCTGTGGGACCAGTATGGAGCACGGCATTAACCGTCAACCTATCCTTTGCGGTACAGCCACCGAGTTTTGAAAGCCTAGCTGCCCTGATTTCTAAGCTAAAACCACCGAGCAAACGGCGAGAAAGACACACATAAATGCATGTAGAAATGACATTGCTCTACAGCAATTTCAAAACGCCAATTTGTAAAAGCCTATAGAAAACGTCCAAGAGCAGAAACCTTTCTTATGTCCCAGTTTTTTACCATTACTAGCTTTTTTGGACGTTCGCAGAAAGAAATTAAAGGAAAATCTGACGAAATAGGTGCGTTAGAAATAAACACAATGAATGAAACCCAATATTTTTCGAAATGGCTCTAAGGACAGATTTTTGCAAACGCCTATTTACGTTCGTTCATAGAGACCGAGGCGTTTGAGTGGCGTGTGAGGCACGTTTATGAAAGTGCCATTTCCATCAATGAACTTAGCAGCAGCTTCAACAACGCATTTCTTTTAAATGAGAGCCTATTCTGTAAAACGCGGTCAGCTTCTTTCTGCAGATCTGTGTCAACGTTACAGTCTACATCTTTGATTTTACCTCGATCCCCGTGAGAGGAATCATCGGCTAGCCATGCTTGGAAATTTCTAATTTCAGTTCAGGTGGCATATTTTCATTTCGTACCAATATTTGTTGATGTATTTGTTGAAAATAGTTTATTTCACATATCTTATCTGAGCTCAAATACCGATTCGCTTCGCCTAGCTGCTCGAGATCGAAGAAGAATCGCAGCTTATGATTGAGAATTCTAAATCTTTGACCGTTTAAGGTTGACAGTCGAACGATCAACGAATAAATATTCTCTCCTCTTCTCACGCCATGGCAACATTTTCAGTTATGAAAACTTGAAGTACGACTACTCAAACTTTTGAACATCTTCGTTGTTCCACTTTCAACAATCGGCTCATGACTGTGCAACTTTTATTTAGTGCCTGGGACTATTGCTGAAATTGAAATTTAATGTAATTTGTCACAGGCTTAGTAGTCGATACTTCTCCGCTGCTGAGGTTACGATGTTTTACAGAAACATTCCACAAGAGCTATCAGCATTGAATTTTGTCTTGTGAGGTTAATGCTCGATTTATGAAATAGTGCGCAACAATCCTCTATAATAAGGTTCAGATATATCTAGGAAACTCGTGAAATCCGATCTCAAGTTAAATTCATCGCTCTGTAGTAGCCGCTTAGATATTTGTTCTTAGCGCCCACGTTTAGCACACTGAGCAAAAGAGCAAAAATGTCGGCAAAGAAGCCGATGAGATCTGAAGGTTGCGTTGCAATTTTAGAAATTATGATAAAGGAATAAAGAGTTGCAATTATTTGTAAGAAGTGCATCGCATTCAAATGCGCAGGTACAGCATGCTTGAGCAACGAAAATTTCCCTCGATTCTGTAGTTGCCTAAACATAACAAATAGATAAATTTGTCGAACGAACTGTAGTGACACGCAATTTACCATCATGGTAACAAAGTGGTTTCATGGGTCACAACACAAATCAGAACATCTTCAGCGATTTTGCCTTCAAAATGGTGCAACAATAACTTGGGCTGTAAATAGAGGATTGACATGATAAACTGTAAGCTAAAGAAACAAGCCAGAAACAAGCCAGGTTAGCTGTTAGTAAAGTCAGAAGCCTTATGCAACAGAACAGTAATCAATGCCTCTTAGTAGGACGAGAAAGAGCACAAGCGAAAATTGAAAGAAGAAAGTGAAGAGATAGTGTCTCATCGCATTTATTACAATAATCCATCACAACCTGAGGTAATTGGGTCGCCCCATCCGTCGAAAGGATGCCCGGGGGGGGGGGGGGGGGGGG